>JABUQX010079419.1:0-47500 GCA_015478945.1 Trachelipus rathkii
ATTCCTCCTTCTTCCTTTCTTCTCCTTCCTCTGTTAAATAAAACTTTATTAAATTAAGGACAAAATTGTTTGTTAAAATAGTTGGTGTTCAAGTGAATGTTATTTCAGAGTTTCATTCAAAAATAAGACATTTTTGTAAAAAAAATTAGAATAAAATTGAAATCATCATTAAACTTATAATCAATTCATCTAAAATATTTACAATCTTAGTAAAAAAATTCTGATAATTGTCTTAAAAAAGTGTCTATCATGTGGAATATCAGTTCTATATTTGCATATCGAACCTATGTAATTCTCTTCTCTGCTTTTCAGGATGATTTACGAAACATAAAATTTTTAGAGAGTAGAATGTTGGTATTTCTTCTTTTCAAATCAAAGTTTTCTCCATATATATAAAAACCTCAATTTGCAAGGTAGTTTATAGACACCAACATTTTTAATTTCTGAATCATCATATTCTAAATTTTGCAGGATTTTTTTTAGTAGTGTTGGGACACCTAAACAAGCATTAAATCTTAGGTGTGTATCTTTAAAATGTCAGTGGTGTCACATATTTTGTACTCTATTTTAAAAGATAACATACCGTATTTACCACATTCCTACTCTTTAAAAACTTTGACTTTAACTCAATCCCTGCAAAAGCATGAAAGAAAGAGAATGACACATTGGGATCATGTTACAAATATAGAACTGATATCTCCCATCATAGACGCTCACAAAAACAATGATTAGAATCTTTTCTAACTAAGAATGCAAATAATCTTAATGTTTTAAATTCCAATATTCTTGGTGAATTTACCAATTTTATTTTTTTTAAATTTTCAAAAATCTTATTTTATGAAATATCTAAATAACATTACTTAAGCAACCAACTATTTTAACACACTATTTTGTCCTTAATTTTATTGAAGTTTTAATTACGAGCCTGAATGCAGGGAGGCGGTATGTCCTCTCGAAAGTATAGTTCGTGGTTTTTGTAATTTTTCTTTTGTTTTATTTTTGTGGGGATTTATAATAATACTATATTCACAAGTTTATTGTGTTTTCCCTTGGTTATATAGATATATATATATATGTAAAGGTGAGCATGAAAGACAAATTCTGCTGGTCATTCGCTGTTGTCCAATTGGAGGCGAGCACGAAGAAACAAGGATATATTTATATTGCTTTATTATATACAAATTTTGGAAAATGAACATTATACTAATGCTAATTTAATTTTCAGTAAATGCTGAATGAGAGAGATAATAAATTATAAATTGATATTGTAAATATAGATCTTTCTTGTAATATGTTTTATTTAATAATACTCACGTGTAAACTGTTGAGATATAATAAAAAATAAACAAAGTAAAAAGAAGATCGACTACAACTACAATAATCAGAAGAAATACAGATTCAGATTACATCTCCATTCACAACAGAAGAAACGAAGATATCCATCATAACCATCTAAGTGGGTAATCAATAGTGAATATTCTATAAAAAGATAATGGTAAAAGTAAATAAAAAGATAAATAATAAGCATTTCATATCCTGCAGAACTCTTATTTGGAACCCTTTGGATTGTGTATACAAGACGCCCCTCGCTGTCATACTATAAACAGGAAGGGTGAGTACCTGTAAAATAAGATGAATTAATAATTGAAGATGAATTGGTAAATGAACAAGAGACTAATGTATGTATTACTGCAGGGCTTTATATCTGTGGTCCACTTGAATTCCATATCATGGGACCACTTGAATTCCATATCGCGGGACCAATTAACGCTCCATATCGTGGGATCAATTAACACTCCATATCGCGGGACCAATTGACGTTCCATATCACAGGACCAATACCTACATATTGTGGGTCCATTTAACTTTCATATTTTGAGTCCTGGATTGGAAAGGATCTTCATATTCAACCTACTACTAAATCTACATTGAGAATTCACGTTGAAGACCAACAATCTACTGATCGAATACCGAAGATTCCAGATTTTGAGAAAAGCTGAAATAAATGAAAATCAAGATATTGTAATTTAAGTTGTCACATTAGATTCATTTGAGCACCTAGTACCTTACACAACACGGTTACACGGGTCTAGATCTAATTCTTCAAAGATAAATATACAAACCTGGTCATAATATTGGTAAAGAATCATCGCAGGGCTATCCATCTGAATAAGTGATTGATCAGTAAATCAAAATCAAAATCTTCTACATTATTGAATTATTGCTATTAAATAAGTTGATGAAGCCTCTTTTATTATCCGAACGTCCAAAGTGTTATTCAACATTTTCTAGGAGAGTTATAGGAAATAGAGGAAGAATCTAGAGGTGCAAGTGAGCTGAATCGTGATTAAGAAGGAGTCGCTGTCGGGATAGAGCTGAGTCCCAGTGCAATTACCAGCCGTGAGGCGAAGCTTAGTACTCTCATCGAAGCACATACCATCATCCAATAAGTTGAGAAGACGACACCGATTCAAGAGGAAACTTAATAGACGTCTACAACCAGGAGCAAGGTATTTGTTCACGATTTTAACGATTCTTTACTTTTCTTTAATTATTGTAACCAAGTATTTAGTTTGTCAAGGTTTGGTGAGCATATTGTTGCTCACCATAACATACACTAATTAAAATGGCACCCGAACAGGGACTCAGTTTTCCTGTTCCGTCAGTCGCCCGACTTGGTTGTGACCTTGCTCACGCATCATCAACGTTATTGATTTTAGTTGATTGATTGATAGTAAATACAAATTAAAAAGAATCGGGGGCATTCCAGACAATCAGCAAGGCAAGGAACCACCTCACTTCAATTTCTTCAAATTTGTTGAAATAGGGTTGTTTTGGGCCAAAAACACACCAGATCGAATAAAAAATTTCTAGGACCTACGGTTCTCCCGTGACACCCCCCCAAAAATTGGGGATCCCCCAAAACCCCATCTCATTTGAAAGGCTGTAGCTCATGAATGGTTAGACATACCAACATCATATAATATTAGAATCAGCATGGTAGCACTTTCAATTTAAGATCTAAAAACAAGCCTTCTACCTTAATAGGGAAAAAGTTCCTCAAAATATCAATTTCCCCTCCCCCCAATTTACTCAGGCGATATTAAAATCTTTACAATTTTAATAAACAATATGACAGTTCCACTTGTTATCAATGTATTGAAGGAAAAAAAAAAGTGGACTTTGAGTTTTGTCTATTTTTAGTAATTAAATTAAAATAAACATAAATCCAAAAACACAATTTTATCATTTCAAATCATATGTATTGTACCTCTTTATATATATATATATATATATATATATATATATATATATATATATATATATATAATATATATATATTATATTATATTTATATATATAATATATACGTAATATATATTTTTTTTTTTTTTTTTTTTTTTTTGACAGAATATAAATTAGACCAATATGTTCCAATACTTTCGATAATGACATGGTATTGTAGTGACCCTCTAAAGGTTCATAAGATTAAAATATATAAAAATCTTAGAAAAATATCAGTAAATTTATATAATAAGTGCAAAGGAACATTAGCTATTGACACATGGCTTTGCACTGCTTGCCGAATGAGATTAAGTGAAAATTCAAATGAACTGCAGAGTTTAATATTAATTCAGGTATCATACACTGATGGAAGAGTTGATCAAAGCTTATAAGTCAACGAAGAATCGTGAAAAGAGGTTACAAATATTGAGTCTCTCTACAGCTTCCAGTATATCCCAAACGAAAGAGACATTTGGAGCATCTCGATATATGGTGCAGTTGAGTAGAACTTTAAAGAAAAAGTATGGCATCTTACCTGACATTCCTCATATGAGCAAAGGAAAGGTCATTACACAAGAAACAAAAGATTTGATTAAAGTTTTTTTTGAATCTGATGAAATTAGTTGTGTTTGTCCTGGAAAAAAAGACTGCAAATCTGTTAGAGATAACAAGGGAACAAAGTTTGTAATGCAAAAACGCCTAATTTTAATGAATTTAAAGGAGGCATATGAATTGTATAAAGAAGATAACAGTAACCCTATAGTTGGATTTTCAACATTTGCAGCGCTTCGTCCTCCCTATTGTGTATTAGCAGGTTCAAATGGTACTCATTCTGTATGTGTTTGTACATATCATCAGAATCCGAAACTTCAAATTTCTGGCTTACCCTGGAAAGATATTAACTACAAATTATTAATGGAAAAGAGTGTGTGTGCCATTGATAATAGGAGTTGTATAATGCATATGTGCAGCATATGTCCAAGAGAGGCTGGTGTAATAAACTATCTTACAAGTCTTAATACATTCAGTGAATATCTGCAGTTTGAAGAAATTAGGTATAAACAATGGATTTCGACAGATCGATGTACGTTACTAGAAAAAACAGAATCAATAGATGAATATATATCTTCATTAAGCACTAAAATCTCTAACCTCATAAGACATCACTATGTCGCTAAAACACAGACAGCTTACCTGAAAAAATTAAAAGAGTCCCTTCATGATAATGAAGCAGTAATTTTAGGAGATTTTTCTGAATTACTCCTTCATTGTTCAAGATGCAGCACAGGGGTTTCACTGGAAAAATAGTCAGTGTACGCTGCACCCATTTGTTGTGTATTTTAGGGATGGTGTTTCAAATACTACAAAACACACAAGTTTCCGTTTTTTGTCACCTGACACAAGATACAATTCCCTAATGGTATATACATTTCTTAGAAAACTCATCCCACAGATAAAAGCAGAACATCCAAACATTACAAAGCTACATTATTTCACTGATGGTTGTGCTGGCCAGTACAAGAACAGATATAACTTTGCAAATATCTGTAACCACTATGATGATTTTGCTCTTTGTTGTGAGTGGCATTTTTTTGCCACTAGTCATGGAAAGAATGCATGTGATGGTGTTGGGGGAACTATCAAACGATTGACAGCAAAGGCCAGTCTTCAAAGACCAATAACTAATCAGATATTGAATTCCAAGGCAATGTATGATTTTTGTAAACAGAGTTTAGGTAAACAAATTCATTTTTTTTATGTAGAACATGAAGACCTAGAAAAATGTGCGGAAATGCTAAGGAGTAGATTTGATAAGAGCATTCAAATTCCTGGGACACAAAAGTTTCATAAATTTGTGCCATTAAGTAATCAAAGTTTAATTGCATATGAATTATCCACTGATGGCATTGGTAAAGAGTTTCCTGTCACTAAAATGGCTATGTCTCAAATTGAAGAATATCAAAAGTGTAAGCTTATGTGATGAACAATGACTGTTTATGATGTTAAAAGTAGTTGGAAATTATTAATGCCTAGCATGAATGAACAGAATTATGATCAAAATGATTTCGTCATCCCTTCAGGAATATAGCACATACTAACACAAGCGTAGCATGAACAGATTTTCATGCAAATCAATAGACTCCAAATTCACCATAGTTTAAATTACTCCTATTTTTAAATCATGACTTGAGGATCGGTACAACTTGACAAGAATTTAAATGAACATTCTAGATAGCTGCAACAATATAGTGTATAATTAAAATGTCCCGTCGTTCGCAATTCTATGTCACGTGGCATCGGGATACTATCGCATATATATATATAATATATATATATATATTATAATTATATATAATATATACTTATATATATATATATATAATAGATATATATAATTTATATATAATATTTAATATATAATATAAATATATATATATATATTATATAATATATATAATATTAAGTATATATATATATATATAATATATATATATATATATATATAATATAATTAATATAATATATATTATATATATATATTGATATATATATATATATATATATTATATATATATATATATATATATATATATATATATATTATAAATATATATATATATATATATATACGATATTCAAAAAGATAAATAAAATTAAGAGTTTACAGACATAATGATTTAAATGAAAAATGTGTATTTTTGGATTTATGTTTATTTTAAGTTAATTACTAAAATAGACAAAAACTCAAAGCCACTTATTTTTTTCCTTCAATACATGATAACAAGTGAACTTTATATTTTATTTAAAAATTGTAGATTTTAATATCCAGAGACATGGGGGGAGGGAAAATATAAATTGAGAACTTTTTCCCTAATTATGGTAGAAGGCTGCTTTTAGTCTTAAATGAAAGCTCTAACCATGCTGATTCTAAATATATATAATATGTATGGTCTATGTCTAACCATTCATGAGCTACAGCCTTTCAAATAAGATGGGGTTTCGGGGGATCCCCAATTTTTGGGGGGATGCACGGGAGACCGTTAGTCCTTCAGAAATTTTTTATCAAATCTGGTGTGCTTTTTGGCCCCAAAACAACCCTATATAAAAAAAATTTGAAGAAAATCCGAATCGGAGTGGTTACCTTTTTCCATTTTTTTGGCTGATTTGTCCTGGAATGCCCCAATCATCGAATGTTAAAAATGGCTGAACAACCAGAGATTTTAGATAAAATGTCTGAAAAAAATGACCAGGATAACTTGGACCTGGAATTACCTAATGATATACAGAAGACTAGATTTACAACACAAGGAAGAGAATCATCAGGAACAAGAAAGAAAACTACAGACCGTCATTCAAGACGGATGTAAACACTGAGAAAAAAAGAAGGAAGTAAGGACGGGTTGTCAGTCAGCTGGATCAATTAAGTCTAGCCAGAATTATTCGAATTTATTGGGCTAGAGGATAAAAGATAAAGAAAAATAATAGAAAATAGTTTAACGAAACCCAAGAGCCGATCCCAGAACGTCCCGAGTTTGGACACAGAAAGGCATTCATGGCTTAGTGAGAATACCGCTTTAGTTCAGATTTTTGCAATGACCAGAATTGCATCTCCGGAAAAGAAACAATTTTGAACTGATGTTCCATATAAACAAGGGTATACGGCAAGAAACATGATCGATACCCACAGGGATTCTTTCCATCAGGATGACCAATACCCACCAGATTATAGAACATGAAATATGATCGATCCACCTTCTGAGTTTTTCAATTATAATACCCGTTATCGATCGGGTCATACCGCGCGAAATGTCGAACCACCATTTGATTCAACAAATTACCCGCGTCTTGTGCGAGAAGGTCAAATGGATTATGGTAATACAAATAGAAATAATACACCATGGTGATCTGGGGAAGAAAGTCATCGACCTGGATCGGATGCGCAGTTTCAGAGATCATGTAGGAGAGACGGATCATACTTACTACGTGAAGAGGATCCATTTCCCATGAATACTGATAATTATCATCTGTTATCAAACAGAAGACACTACAATGATAGAGATAGATTAATGCAACCGCAATATCGGACATCAAAACTACCTCAAGAACCTCAGACATATAGAAGATAGATGAATACTGAGAGTGCCCGTATATCGGCCCACAAATTTCATCAACTGAATATGTTAAACTGATGCTATAGCCTTTTAAACACAAATATTGAAGATATCACAACGATTAAAGGTCTGTGACCCGAAATTCAAGTACCGAGGGCTGAGAAGAAATTTTATGTTACTGGTGATTTCGAGGCCTATGGACATTGCACTTACCTGAATGCTCCTCATCAGTGGTAAGATATATTGGGCCGACAATATGAGGGAAAGAGATCCTTCACTGTATAACTATTGTAAAAGAAGATAGAATTACTTCTCGTTCGAACACTCATAATCGATGGTATGAAGATGAGAAGAACTAAAGATGAGTAGCAAATTCAAGCGTACCACTCTGCACGTAGACATCGTGGCAATCATACTGTATGTTTGCCCTACAGTTAGAAAGACTATCTATAAAAGCATACAATGACAAGACATGAGTGAACCATGACACATTAAGAAGCCGTCTTTTTGTGTAATTTACTACCAAGGATCAAGAAGAGTGTTCAGAAAGATATAAAACTGGCAGAAATATGGAGGGAGAGTAGATTCCGTGGGAGAAAAATTGTATGGATTTCTATCAGTTGGAAACAGAATGAAGCTTACTCCAATCTGGATGTTTTATGCAAAAGAAAACAATGACGCTAACTATAGTAAGCCAAAAAAAATCAAGATAATTTAAAGAAAAACTTAAGATTCTGTAATATAGATAAATACTGTAGGTCCTAGTTGGCCAGAGATTTTGAAGAAAAAAGAAGACCATCAGAGGCAAAGATCTAAGAATAACTATTATACTGGTAGATCATTCAAGACCAGTTCGGATGAAAAGGTATCAGGCGGTCGAGGAGGCTGGGATAAAGTCTAAATATGATCGTTCACCATCACGCAACAAACTGTTCCAAGATAATAACCGCAGGTCTGATGCTAATGATAAACGGAACCTCCTTTGTGAGTATTGTGTGAAGAGGGGTCATACCATGAGTGAATGCTACAAATACCTGGGTATTTGTAATTTTTGTAAGAAGAAGGGCCATCGAAGGGCTGAATGCCGGTCTTATCTTTCTTCACAAACATCTTTGAGGAAGAAATATCAGATTGAATGTCCATTTTGTAGAGGACCTCACCCAGGTATTAAATGTACATAAAAATTCATACAGAGATGATAATCAACGACGGGGTGACACATATTCTAGGACAGCCCGACAGGGAATTCCTCTGGTGCCATCAAAAAGTTTTCCCAAGTAAAACGTATACGAATGGTCAACAGACTCCATACTTCGGACGAATCCAAGTAAGGTATGTTGATCCTCCGGAAGTAAAAATTACATATCCGGAGGGAACATCACATGAAAACCAGGAAAAATGCACCACGCTAAATAACAAACTCCCCGACGTGAGTCACCTGTGGAGGAAAACAAATGTAAGTGACTCATAATAATGATAAAAGAAGGAGGTAAATACCCCGTAAAGAATTCACCATCTTGCTACCCCTGTTTCTAAACAGAAAGTCCTTCAAAATAAATGAATAATGTAGACCGTAAAAGTAAAAGGGGAATATTGTCAGATCTTTTAAATTGTATCAGTTTCTTTGATTTCCATAGTACGGATTTACTGGGTGTGGAATAAGATATGGGACGGGAGTCGGTTCCGTAACAGTGATTTCTGAAAAAAAATGAAGCTTGTAAAGGACTACAATTCAGCTGCTGAATTGAATAAATGCCATTAGTGATTGTCAAGAGACAAACAGTTCCTGTGGAGCATCTATGTCGAGATTGTCGTTGGTTTTTATAATCAGTGCCTTCGTTCTGCACCTATAAAATTTTTAGTCCCAATGGATTCTTTCCAGAAATTGAAATTTGGAGCAGTAGCGTCAGGAGAATAATTTAATTACCAATTGGACAACGAGAGAATTGGTTCATCGCGTAGGGAATACTATGGAAGTGATAGCGAAGGACGAAAGTATTTCTATGCCATTTTTTAAATGCATTAACATACACTCCATTAATGTGTTGCCTTATTCATGCCAGATGGTAAATGTGAAAAACAGTTCCGATGACCCTTTAACTTTGGTGGGGTTTCATGGTTATGAACAGAATAACACTGTCCCGCCAAGTTGCGATCATGAATAACTCCGCCAAGGCTAAATATATTAGAAAAACAGTTTTGGGGAAGTTTACGGTCCTTACCAAAGAACCTGAATTGACAATAAAAGCTTATTCAGTTATACCTCACGCTCAAAATAAAACAGAGGAGAATGTTGAGGTGTGGACTCCTGATAAAATAAGGGAGAGCCAATTCTCTCGTTGTCCAATTGGTAATTAAATTATTCTCCCTGAGCGCTACTGCTCCCAAAATTATCAATTCTGGCCAAAAATCCATTGGGACCACTAAAAATTTTATAGGTGCAGAAACGAAGGCACTATTATAAAAAACCAACGACATCTCGACATAATGCTCAACAGGAACTGGTTGGTCTCTTGACAATCCACTAATGGCATTTATTCCCAATTCAGCAGCTGATTGTAGTCTTACAAGCTTCATTTCTTTTTCTAGAAATCCACTGTTAAGGAGACCGACTCCAGTCCCATTATCTATTCCACACCCAGTAAATCCCGTACTATGGGAACTCAAAGAAACTGATACAATTAAAAGATCACTGGACAAATATTCCCCATTTACTTTTACGGTCCCTACATTATCATTTATTTCTGAAGGACTTTCTGTTTTAGAAACCAGGGGTACAATGATTGGTGGCAATTCTTCCGGGGTATTTATCACTCCTTCTTTTTCATTATTAACTGAGTCACTTACTTTGTTTTCCTCCACCAGGTGACTCACGTCCGGGGAGTTTGTTCATTTAGCGTAGGTGGCATTTTCCTGGTTTCTCATGTGATGTTCCACCTCCCGGATATGTAATTTATTACTTCCGGAGGATCAACATACCTTACTTGGGTTCGTCCGAAGAATGGAGTCTGTTGACCATTCGTATACGTTTTACTTGGGAAAACTTTTTTGATGGCCCTAGAGGAATTCCCTGTCGGGCTGTCCTAGAATATGTGTCACCCCGTCGTTGATTATCATCTCTGTATGAATTTTTATGTACATTTAATACCTGGGTGAGGTCCTCTACAAAATGGACATTCAATCTGATATTTCTTCCTAGATGTTTGTGAAGAAAGATAAGACCGGCATTCAGCCCTTCGATGGCCATTCTTCTTACAAAAATTACAGATACCCAGGTATTTGTAGCATTCACTCATGGTATGACCCCTCTTCACACAATACTCACAAAGGAGGTTCCGTTTATCATTAGCATCAGACCTGCGGTTATTATCTTGGAACAGTTTGTTGCGTGATGGTGAACGATCATATTTAGACTTTATCCCAGCCTCCTCGACCGCCTGATACCTTTTCATCCGAACTGGTCTTGAATGATCTACCAGTATAATAGTTATTCTTAGATCTTTGCCTCTGATGGTCTTCTTTTTTCTTCAAAATCTCTGGCCAACTAGGACCTACAGTATTTATCTATATTACAGAATCTATAGTTTCATTTAAATTATCTTGATTTTTTTCTGGCTTACTATAGTAGCTCTTGTTTTCCTTTTCATAAACATCCAGATTTGGATAAGCTTCATTCTCGCTTTCCAATGAATCAGCAAATCCAACAATTTTTCTCCACGGAACTCTACCTCTGCCCTCCATTTTCTGCATTTTTATATATTCTCTGACACTCTTCTTGATGCCTGGAGGTAAATTACACAAAAATGCGGCTCTTAATGTGTCATGTTCACTCATGTCTTGTCCATGGTATGCTTTTCTAGATAGTCTTTCTAACTGTAGGGCAAACAATACAGATAGATTCGCCATGATGTCTACGTGCAGAGTGGTACGCTTGAATCTTGTACTCATCCTTTAGTTCTTCTTCATCTTCATACCATCGAATTAGAGTGTTTCGAACCGAGAAGTAATTTCTATCTTCTTTTACCAATAGCTTATACAACTGAAGGAACTTTCCCTCAAATTGTCGCCCAATCAATCTTAACCACTGAATGAGATCGTCAGGTTAGTAGCAATTACAATAGGCCTCGAAATCACCCAAGTACACCATAAAATCTTGCTCAGCCTCGTACTTGAATTTTCCCGGGTCCACAACCTTTAATCGTTGTGAATTCTTCAATATTTGTGTTAAAAGGCTAATAGCATCAGTTAACATATCCAGTCGTTGTGAAATTTGTGGACCTGAATATACGGGAATTTCAGTATCATCTAATCTTCTATATGTTTGAGGTTCTTGAAGTAGTTTTGATGTTCGATATTGTGGTTGTATTAGTCTATCTCTATCATTGTAGTGTCTTCTGTTTGATAACAGATCATAATTATCATTATTCATGGGAAATGGATCCTCTTCATGTAATAAGTATTGATCCGTCTCTCCTACATGATCTCTGAAACTGCGCATCCGATCCAGGTCGATGACTTTCTTCCCCAGATCACCATGGTGTATTATTTCTATTTGTATTACCATAATCCATTTGACCTTCTCGCACAAGACGCGGGTAATTTGTTGAATCAAATGGTGGTTCGACATTTCGCGCGGTATGACCCGATCGATAACGGGTATTATAATTGAAAAACTCAGAAGGTGGATCGATCATATTTCATGTTCTATAATCTGGTGGGTATTGGTCATCCTGATGGAAAGAATCCCTGTGGGTATCGATCATGTTTCTTGCCGTATACCCTTGTTTATATGGAACATCAGTTCAAAAAATTGTTTCTTTCCGGAGACTCAATTCTGGTCATTGAAAAATCTGGAACTAAAGCAGGTTTATTCTCACCTACAGCCATGAATCCTTTTCTGTGTCCATAACTCGGGACTTCTGTGGATCCGGCTCTTGGGTTTCTTAAACTATTTTCTATTATTTTCTTATCTTTTTTCATCTAGCCCAATAAATTCGATAATACTGGCTCAGACATTAATTGATCAGGAACTGACAACCCGTCCCTTACTTCTTCTTTTTCTCCAGTGTTTACATCGTCTTGAATGACAGGTTCTGTAGTTTTCTTTCTTGTTCCTGATGATTCTCTTCCTTGTGTTGTAAATCTAGTCTTCTGTATATCATTAGGTAATTCCAGGTCCAAGTTATCCTGGTCATTTTTTTCAGACATTTTATCTAAAATCTCTGGTTGTTCAGCCATTTTTAACATTCGATGATTGGGGCATTCCAGGACAAATCAGCCAAAAAATGGAAAAAGGATACCACTCCATTCGGATTTTCTTCAATATTGTTATATAGGATGTTTGGCCAAAAACACACCAAGATTGAATAAAAAAATTGCTAGACCTACGTTCTCCCGTGACATCCCCCCAAAATTGGATCCCCAAACCCCATCTTATTGAAAGCTGTAGCTCAGAATGTTAGACATCAGACCATACATCATATACTATATATTTAGATCAGCATGTTAGAGTTTCATTTAAACTAAAAGCAGCTTCTACCATAATTAGGGAAAAATTCCCTCAAAATTTATATTTCCCCCCTCCCCCCCCAATTACTCATGGATATTAAAATCTACAATTTTTTAATAACAATATGAAATCACTGTTATCACAGTCATTGAAGGAAAAAAAGTGGAGACTTTGAGTGTTGTCTATTTTTAGCTAATTAAATTAAAATAAACATAAATCCAAAAACACAATTTTATCATTTCAATGGAGCAGTTGTCGTACTCTCTTAATTTATTTATTGTATATATTTACCTATATTTATTATAATATCTAATATATATATATATATATATATATATATATATTATATAAATATATAGATATATATATAATATTATATATATATAATAATACTATAATATAAATAATATATATATATATAATATATATATATATAATTTAATAATATATATATAATATAATATATATAATTAATAATTATAAAATATATTAAATATATATATATAATATATTATAAAGTATATATATATAAGATTAATATATAAATAAATATTATATAGTATATATAATATAATATATATATATATTATATATATATATATCAAAAAAACAATATTGTGAATTGAAAAATTTATTATACACTATTATATCACCTTAGAAAATTTTTAAATGCTTTTCCACAAATTGTACTGAATCTGAGTACCATGATTTAAAATAGGAGTATTTAAAATATGTAGAATGTTGTCTCTGGCCACTATGCATTCATCTTTTATTTCTGGGAATTGATAGTATGTGCTGTATCCTGAGGGATGCAAGAAATCAATTTTGAAATCATCAAATTCTTTAAGAACTCTCTTAAACACATACTTTTTATCATCATAAACACCTATCACATATTCACCAACTTTAGGATTCACTTTTTGATATTCTTCAATTTGAGACATAGCCATTTTAGACACAGAAACTCTTTTACCAAGCCATCAGTAAAATTCATAGCAATTAAACTTGATTACTAATGGCACAAATTTATGAAACTTTTGTGTCCCAGGAATTTGAATGCTCTTATTCAAATCTACTCCTTAAGCATTTCCGCACATTTTTCTATGTCTTCATGTTCTACATAAAAAAAATGAAATTTAAGTCTTAATACCTCGTTTAAAAAAATTCATACATTGCCTTGGAATTACAATATCTCTGATTAGTTAGTGTTCTTGAAGACTGCCTTTGCTGTCAATCGTTTAATAGTTCCCCGCAACACCATCATATGCATTCTTTCCATGACTAGTGGCAAAAAATGCCAGTCACAACAAAGAGCAAAATCATCATAGTGGTTTACAGATATTTGCAAAGTTATATCTGTTCTTGTACTGGCCAGCACAACCATCAGTGAAATAATGTAGCTTTGTAATGTTTGGATGTTCTGCTTTTATCTGTGGATGAGTTTTTCTAAGAATGTATAACCATTAGGGAATTATATCTGTGTTCAAGTGCACAAAAAAGACAGAAAACTTGTGTTTTTTATTTGAAAACCATCCCTAAAATCACAAAAATGGATGCAGCGTACACTTACTTTTTTCCCATGAAACCCCGTGCCATCTTGAACAATGAAGGATAATTGTCAGAAAAAGTCCTAAATTACTCTTCATTATCATAAGGGACTTTTTAATTTTCAGTAAGCTGTCTGTGTTTAGCGCATAGTGATGTCTATGAGGTTAGGATTTTTAGTGCTTATGAAGATATATATTCAATTCTAATTGATTCTGATTTTTTCTAGTAACGTACATCGAATCTGTACGAAATCCATGGTTATCCTAATTCTTCAAACGCAGATTAATTCACGAATGTATTAACTATGTAAAATAGTTATTTACACCAGCCTCTCTGGACATTATGCTGCACATAATGCATTATACAACGCCTATTATCATGGCACACACACTCTTTATCCATAATAATTGTATTAATATCTTCCTGGTAACCAAGAAATTGAAGTTCGATTTGATGAGAACAAACACGTACAGAATGAGTACCATTTGAACCTGCTAATACACAATAGGGAGGACGAAGCGCTGCAAATGTTGAAAATCCAACTATAGGGTTACTGTTATCTTCTTTATACAATTCATATGCCTCCTTTAAATTCATTAAAATTAGGCGTTTTTGCATTACAAACTTTGATTGCACCTTTAAGTTAAGATCCAAATTTAATCTAATAGCAAAAACAAATATTTGTTGTTTATTTTTTGTGTTTGTGTAATGACCTTCCTACCTTAATATAAAACTGAGCGTCGTTATGGCTATCGTTTTAACACAATTTTACACATCTTAAATGCTACCTAATTCTTTCGTTTGGGATATACTGGAAGCTGTAGAGAGACTCAATATTTGTAACCTCTTTTCACGATTCTTCGTTGACTTATAAACTTTGATCAACTCTTCCATCAGTGTATGATACCTGAATTAATATTAAACTCTGCAGTTCATTTGAATTTTCACTTAATCTCATTCGGCAAGCAGTGCAAAGCCATGTGTCAATAGCTAATGTTCCTTTGCACTTATTATATAAATTTACTGATATTTTTCTAAGATTTTTATATATTTTAATCTTATGAACCTTTAGAGGGTCACTACAATACCTTGTCATTATCAAAACAGTATTGGAAAATATTGGTCCCTATTTATAGTCTTTCAAAAAAAAAAAAAAAAAAAAAAAAAAAATTATATACCATGTATAGTAGTATAGTTATATATATATATATAATATATATATAATTAATAGAGATTATATATATATTATATATATATATATTATATATATAAAGTACAATACATTATGATTTAAATGATAAATTGTGTTTTTGGATTATGTTATTAATTTAATAACAAAAATAGACAAAACCAAAGTCCACTTTTTTTCCTTCAATACATTGATAACAAGTGGAACTTTCATATTGTTATTTAAAAATTGTAGATTTTAATATCCATGAGTAATTGGGGGGGAGGGGAAATATAAATTTTGAGGGAACTTTTTCCCTAATTAAGGTAGAAGGCTGCTTTTAGTCTTAAATGAAAGCTCTAACCATGCTGATTCTAAATATATATAATATGTATGGTCTATGTCTAACCATTCATGAGCTACAGCCTTTCAAATGAGATGGGGTTTAGGGGGATCCCCAATTTTTGGGGGGGGTGTCACG
This sequence comes from Trachelipus rathkii, assembly GCA_015478945.1. Taxonomy (NCBI): domain Eukaryota; kingdom Metazoa; phylum Arthropoda; class Malacostraca; order Isopoda; family Trachelipodidae; genus Trachelipus; species Trachelipus rathkii. Next base: position 16,104 of record JABUQX010079419.1, read on the forward strand.
GGAGAACCGTAGGTCCTAGAAATTTTTTATTTGATCTGGTATGTTTTTGGCCCAAAACAACCCTATATAACAAATTTGAAGAAAATCTGAATACTAGTGGTTACCTTGCCTTGCTGATTTGTCCTGGAATGCCCCGATTCTTTTTATTGTATTTACTATCAATCAATCAACTAAAATCAATAACGTTGATGATGCGTGAGCAAGGTCACAACCAAGTCGGGCGACTGACGGAACAGGAAAACTGAGTCCCTGTTCGGGTGCCATTTTAATTAGTGTATGTTATGGTGAGCAACAATATGCTCACCAAACCTTGACAAACTAAATGTTACAATAATTAAAGAAAAGTAAAGAAATCGTTAAAATCGGGAACAACATACCTTGTCTTTGTAACGTCTATTAATTCCTCTTGATCGTGTCTCTTCTCAACTTATTAGGATATGGTATGGCTTCGGCATGAGCATTTACTAAGCTTCGCCTCACGCTGCGTATGCACTCGGAGGATCAGCATCTAATCCCACAGCGACCCTCCTTAATCACGATCAAGCTCACTTGCACCTCTAATCTTCTCTATTCCTATAACTCTCCTAGAAAATGTTGATAACACTTTAGACGTTCGGATAATATAAAGCTTCATCAACTTATTATAGCATAATTCATAATGTGAGCATTTTTAGATTTTATTTACTGATCAAATCACTTATTCAGATGATAAGCCCTGCGATATTCTTTACCCAACTATCTATGACCAGTTTGTATATTTAGCTTTGTGAAGAATTAATTCTAACCCGTGTAACCCGTGTTTTGTCAACGTACTAGGCCTCAAAGAATCTAATGTGACAACTTTAAATTACAATATCTGATTTTCATATTATTCAGCTTTCTCAAGAATCTGGATCTCGTATTCGATCAGAGATTGTTGTCCAACTGAATTCTCAATCGTAGAGTTTATAGTAGGTGGAATATGAGATCCTTCCAATCCAGACTCCAAATATGAAAGTAAATGACCCACAATATGTAGTATTGATCTTGATATGGAACGTCAATTCAGTCCGCGAGTATGAGTGTTAATTGATCCCACGATATGGAGCGTTAATTGGTCCCGCGATATGGAATTCAAGTGGTCCCATGATATGGAATTCAAGTGGACCACAGATATAAAGCCCTGCAGTAATACATACATTAGTCTCTTGTTCATTTACCAATTCATCTTCAATTATTAATTCATCTTATTTTACAGGTACTCACCCTTCCTGTTTATAGTATGACAGCGAGGGGCGTCTTGTATACACAATCCAAAGGGTTCCAAATAAGAGTTCTGCAGGATATGAAATGCTTATTATTTATCTTTTTATTTACTTTTACCATTATCTTTTTATAGAATATTCCTATTGATTACCCACCTAGATGGTTATGATGGATATCTTCGTTTCTTCTGTTGTGAATGGAGATGTAATCTGAATCTGTATTTCTTCTGATTATTGTAGTTGTAGTCGATCTTCTTTTTACTTTGTTTATTTTTTATTATATCTCAACAGTTTACACGTGAGTATTATTAAATAAAACATATTACAAGAAAGATCTATATTTACAATATCAATTTATAATTTATTATCTCTCTCATTCAGCATTTACTGAAAATAATATTAACAAGGCATCCACTTTTCCCAAATTCTGTACTTCAGTAAACAAAGCACCGTACGAAAAAAATAATATCCTTGTTTTTGTCTCGCCTCCAATTGGACAACAGCGAATGACCAGCAGAATTGTCTTTTCAATGCTCACCTTTACATAGTATATATATTATCTATCATAACCAACGGAAAAACCCACAATAAACTTGGAACTATAGTATTAATTATAAATTCCCCACAAAAAATAAAACAAAAGAAAAAAATTACAAAAAACCACAAACTATACTTTCCGAGAGACATACGCCTCCTGCCATTCAGGCGTAATTAAAACTTCAATAAAATTAAGGACACAATAGTGTGTTAAAATAGTTGTGCTTAAGTAATGTTATTTAGATATTCATAAAATTAAGATTTTGAAAATTAAAAAATAAATTCGTAAATCTCACCAATAATAATCTGGAAATTTAAAACATCTAAGCATTATTTGCATCTTAGTTTAGAAAAGATTCAATCAGTGTTTTTGTAGCGTTCTATGAGGCGAGATATCAGTTCTATTTTATAACACATCCCATGTTCCTTTCTTCTCTATGCTTTGCAGGATGAGTTACAGTCACAAATTTTTAAAGAGTAGAATTGGTATAGTAGTATCTTTTTAAAATACAAATAATAGTGCCTTTCCAACCTACAAATTTTAAAAGAATACACACCTAACAGAATTAATGCTTGTTACAGGTTCCCCAACACTACTAAAAAATTCTTACAAAATTAAATGATGATTCAGAAATTAAAAAGGTTGGTGTCTATAAAGAAACCTAGCAAAGATTGAGGTTCTTATATATTGGAGAAACTTTGGATTTGAAAAAGACAATACCAACATTCTTACTCTCTAAAATTTTTCCGTAACTCATCCCTGCAAAAGCAGAGAAGAGAATTAACATTAGTTCGATATGCAAATATAGAACTATAATCTCCCATAGTAGACACGTACAAAAGACAATTATCAGATTTTTTAATTAAGATTGTAATAATTTAAGGTTTTAAGTCCATGTCTTGATATTTACCATTTTCTTAATTTTCTTCAAAAATTCTTATTTTATGAAACATCTAATAACATTCCACTGAACCCCAAACTATTTTAACAAAACATTTTGTCCTTACATTTAAATAAGTTTTATTTACGAGCCTGAAGGAGAAGAGCAGTGTCCTCTCGAGTTAGTCGTGATTTTTGTAAAATTTATTTGTTTTTGGTTCTATTTTTAGTTGGCTTTTTATTAATTTATATATACTTAATATATATATATATATAATATATATATAGTATATATAAATTAATATATATATATATATATATATATAGTATATATATATATATTATATATATATTATATATAAAATAATATCATACATGTGGTGAGTGTGTATGTTGTGTGTGTTGTTTGGGATGATTTGCATTTTGTCTGACGATCAAATGAGGAATTTAAATGATTGGTAGATAGATTTTGGTAGGTGTGTAAAAGGATGGGTTGAAAGTAAACGTTGATAAGAGTAGGATTATGTTGCGTGTGAAATCCTCAGATGAAGTTAGTTGAGATGGGTGATCAGCTGAACAAAGAGTCTGAGATTAAATATTTAGGAAATATGGATGAAAAAGGAACGGATGATCAGGAGTTGAGTAGTGCAATTAAATCGTTGTTGGATGTAAAGAGAACTAAGTCATTGAGTGTGCTAGTCTTACAAGGGTATGCAATTGTACCGTGTTAATGGTATAGTCGTGAACTATGGAATAACCGGTAATCTTGAATAACAATGGTTCAGATGGCATAATTTTAGGTCGTTTTAGGTGTGAGAAGAATTGTAAAAATGAGGAAATAACGTATTATAGAGTTGTGTGGGTAAAGAAAGGGGTAATGAGAGAATAAAGGAAAGTTCCAAATGAGATGGTTGGTCATGTTGAAAGGATGACAGCCGATTGGTTAAGCGATGTACTGAGTGTGAGTTGTGGGAATCACCGGTGGGAGACAAGAATGTGGATGCAGTCATAAAGGAATGCCTGAGGAGAGAAATGTTAGTTTAAACAGAGGCGAGAAGGAAAGTTGCTAAGAGAAATGCTGGGGTGGTAAGGGTTATGTTGTGCCCACCTGGGCCAGGCATGAATCCTCACACTGACGACTTTACCATAGTGAGATCCGTCGCGGTCCCATGGAACTCTAGGGTGGATTTTCGATTGCGACGAGTTCTTACTAAATTAATGGTACAGAGGGGCGGTAAGGCTGGCTTTCTTTTCGACTTTGTATATTCTTCTACGCTTTTCTTTCTGATGCATGACACCACCTTACCCAGTCTGGGGAGAAAGGTTGGTGGTGATGATGATGATGATATATATTATAGATATATATTATATATTATATATATATATATAAATAGATATTAATTATATATATAATATAATATTATATAAATATATATATTAAATTATATATATATATATATATATATATATATATATATATGCCTCACCAACCCCTGGTAACTGCAAACAGAGGCTAAATTCCACATTAAAAGACCAGAAATTTAAGTAAATACGTAATAATAATAATAATAATAATATAAGAAAATAATAATAATAATAATAAAAATAATAAATAATAATAATATAATAATAATTAATAATAATAATATAATAAACATAATAATAATAATAATAAAATAATAATATATAATAATAATCATAATAATGATAAGAATAATAATTAATAATAATAATTAATAATAAAAAATAATAATAATATATATATCTATTATATATATTATTATTATAATTATTAGTAATGTAGTAGTAAACAAAGCAATAGTTAAATTTTGTTTTTATTGCGTAACCGCAACCACGGTTTTGAAAATTTAAGAACCGCAAGTTGTTGAAAAATTTAAAGAATCACAAAAAAAACACAAATTCATTATACATTACCTAGTTTAAACACTAAATATTATATATATATATAATATATAAATATATAATATATAATATATATATATATATATTATATATATAATATAATATATATATATATATATATTTTATTAATAATATAATATATATATATATGAGATCTATATATATATATATATATTTAATATATATATAATATATATATATTATTATATATATATATATGTATATATTATATATATATTATATATATATATATATATATTATAATATATATATTACAATGTCACCACCCATTTACGGGCAGGCCTTATTCAAGGAGAAGTTTGTCGCCTCAAATTTCACTGACTAACTAATTACACAGATGAGCACAAACAGGCTTGCAGCGCGCTGGAAAGCAAATTCCAGCGAAAACGACAAAAAGATAGAAAAGAATCCACTCAGAAAGAGATCAGGTAAACAGGAATTATATATGTTGCCCGAAATTGCGCTTACTTCACAAACCATCCGCAGATTACAAAAACATTTTGGTGACAAAGGCTCGTAGTGTCTATACAGTGTAAGGTTAAGTTCCCTGAGGCACCTCCGCTGCCGTTACTATAGAAAAGAATAGAGCCACCGATCACACGCCAGCAAAGCATAAACAAGTAACGTGAACATGGGAAATTAGTAGAAACAGTTTATATGCCTTTTGGCCTGACTCGACTCTATCAAAAACCAGGTAAACCAGATGCCCCTATAAATATGAGGCATACTCCTATATAAGGCGGATGAGGCCCTTGTATAACTGGGATAACTGTGGAGAGGAAAAAAGGCATCACAGTCTAAACAGAAACTCCCATTCTTTGAACCACCCTACAAACGTTGTGATGTGAAGTTTCCAAGACGTATTTTTTTATGTTAAGGCCAAGGATCTTAATATAGTCAACAGGAGAGATTCAGAAAAACCGCAATGAGGTAGAAAGTAAAGTTCCTTAGAGTGGAAGATTGAAAAGATTGCGAGTTTCTAAAGAATTTGAATTTCACAAAGTGGACGACCCCAGCCGAAAAACTCTATCCAGATAACCAGAATAGAATCGAGAAGATTAAGACAATGGGAAATTCTATAAGTAAAAAGGAGTAGAATTAATGAGTTGGAAGAATGAAGGGTCAAGTCAACTCACATATGGGTGGATAGTTAGGCAGGTTGAGAAGTATCATTCTGAAAAAAATAGAATAAAAGATATAAGACAGAACCCTGAGGAACACCCATTAACAGAAAACGAAAAAGAAGTCGCCCATCAACAAAAGCCCAATATTGACGATTTGAAAGAAACTAACATAATAGGCAAAGAGAACGAAACCCAAAAGGAGGGAGCTTGGAGAGTGGAGCGTGCCATACCCGGTCAAATGCTTCGGATTTTGTCAAGCCCACCATGCAAGTCTCCCCGTGTTTCCTAAGAGCGAAAATCATAAACTTAATTTTGGAAAAGCTATCCCAGTAGACCTCGAGCGCCGAAACACGTACTGCCGATCATCGGAATGAATATCCAGATGATCTAAGAAATGAATGTAGAAAGTTCCTGCAATGATCTTAGATAGAAAGAATAACCAAAAAAAGACTATATAGGCCTGATCAGTTAGAAATATCAGGGCAGCTTCCGTTTTCGAATAGTTGAACATTGCGTGCTACCAACACGAAGGATAAGGTTTAGCATTGAAACATGGAGATATGTTGAACAAGGCGGTCAGCACGAAGCACACTTCCTCAAAACCTGGAGAAACGCCATTCCGTCGCCGCCTTCCTACATCATAATTTCAGGAAACCCATGAACCTGATCAAAGTTAATCACAGGCAAAGCATATAGGACACCTGAGAGGAGGAGGAAAGAATGCCACAATCGTCCAGTTTGAGTTATAGAAAATAGGGCAGAGAAGAGATTGGCCTTTATTAGTGGGAGAATTTAGCAAACAAAAAACCTCAGATCGAATAATAGGATGAAGCAATTTACAAAAGTTGTAGAAGATGCTTTGGCAAGACGCCAGAAGATTTGGCAGTAGGAAACCATATATATAATATATATATATATATATATATATATATATATATATATATATATATATATAAAATATAATTATATTATAAATATATTATATATATATATATTATTATATTATAATTAATATATATATATAAATATATATATATATATATATATATAGTATATATATAATATATATTAATATATAATATAATATATATATATAGAATAATAATAATATATAATATATAGTATATATAATATATATATATATATATATATATGATATATAATATATATTATATATATATTTAATATATATATATATATATATATATTAATAAATATATATATATATATATATATTATATATATATATTAAATATATAAATATATATATATCACAACTATCAAATATATAATACTAGACCGTTTTCTTTTCGTCATTTTTGCTTACGTCTGAAGAGTTTACACAGTTGTAGCACGAATTTCGTGCAAAAACGACAGCGATTTCTTACAAGTTTACTTTTGTTAAAACAATTGGAATCAGCTGTTGTGATGCAGCCCATCTTTTTTTGTGAAATAAAACAGAAATAAAAACCTATACAATCAATAGATTGATTTATTTGAGTGATGAAGTTTATCCATTTGGAAGAAAATATATTTAAAGTTATTTTATGAATAAACATTCATCAATCAAACGGCCTGACCAAGTCGCCATACTGATTTTTACATTTATTGCGTACACGAATAAAAATCGTTCATTTTTTACATTATACGCATATTTGACAAAAATGAATGCAAACTCAACCATTCTTAAGTTTCGTAAGCACGAATAACAAAAACGAAAATGACTATATTTGAATTCACCGTAGTCTGGTGCCTTGAGCCAGCACTAGAACATGCCGATTTGCTTCGTTTTTGCAAGCTCTAGGACAAAATCGTAAGAAATCCTCATCAAACGACGTACTATCCAAAAATGTAAAAAACAATTATGCGTGGTAGGCCCGTCTTGATTTGATGAAAGAAAAAGAAAGCTTAAGGGTAAATTTCCTAAGAGTGAGTTAATATGATTGAGTAAGATGTATATTTCATCTTTAGAGAATGTACGGATGTAAGAAAGAGTTTATTAGAGGGGATAATTGTGAGTTCATAAAAGGATTGTTTTGCTTATTTCAAAGCTCGTTGTAAACTGAACTTTGGATAAGCTAAAAGTTTGTAAAAAAATAAATAACAGGTAAGAATTCAGTGTAGAAAAGAGGAGGAGCATGCTTAGAGCTCTGAAAAATCAAGAAGAAGTTTCCGATTTTTGTTTGGTGGCTGAATGGGATGAAACATCCAAAGTATGTAACTTGTGTATGAAGTAGACGTTTGCGGGAACAGAGAATTGGAGGTAGAGAGATTATTGGACCAGTTTATAAGAACCAAGGAATGATAGGGAATTATTTTAGAAGTTCAATAGTGAATTTAACCTTATAGGTTAATACGCGTAGGAAATTCAAGTATCATAGTAGAATTAATGATCTGAAGAAAGATCAAAAAAATGTCATCCACACTATCTGCTACCAAGTAACATTAGTGAGAATGTTGGAATATATGATAAATTTCAAATAACTCTGTGAATAAATTACTTAAATTGGATGGTAAAGGAGAACCCATACTAAACCCCCTACATGCTTATATTTTCTGTTGAATTTGAAAAAGTGATTCTAACACAATTAGATTAATTGTATTTTAAAATGTCAAAGGAAATGTTAATATGAAATTTTTCATCATAAAACAGGATAGAGTGAAAGGGTTTAAAGACAAAGTACGAGATGAAGAATGAAGTTACATCAAAACTACAAGGATGGTGTGTGGGTGATGTTCTGGTTTTGATGAAAAAACTTCAGAATTGTAATGTTGTGATTATTTGAGATGTGGATCAACAAGAGGGGAGAGTTTTAGCTAGCCATTTGGATATTATAGGGACAGAATCTATGTTAGAGATGATAGTGAAGAGGGGTATTAGGTTTATGGTTTTAGGGATTCCATAGAATTTTGGAAAGGCAAGGGAAGATAACTTTTAAATCTTTCACAATCCAACATGTTCCGAAAGAAAGTTTGTAGGTAGCATTTTTAAAGTTAAGTGAGGGTCTTAGGATTTTTAGTGAGGAGGAGAATATGTGTTGTATCAGAGGTATATTGTTACTAGGATGTACCGAACCAGAATTTTTGGTCGGAACCGGAACTTTTTGACTTCTGCTACACCTAATTTCTACTTAAAACTTGTCTGCTTAACAAGTGGAGTCTCTCTAGAAGTAAGCTGGCATCGTTCATATCCATACTGTGACTCTTAGTTCTGTAAGCCCAAATTTGGATAAAAAAATTTAAAAATTTGTTAAGTTAAAAAATAGGAATATACTATATAGGGTTCTACGGCTTCAAAGTAAAAAGCTTTTTTCAGAAAAGCTTTTTTTTTTTATTTAAATCTTTTTTAGAAGCGGATAACGGTTGAGATCATAAGCAGATCAACGTCTTAAAACTCCACAATAAGAACAAAACTTATTTTCCTAACACCAATTAACATTCAATATTCAAATAAATATATACATAATTAATAAAGTATAGAAATAATGTTAAAAATTTTTAAAATTTTTGCGTCAACAGTTTAGGCTATATTTGTAATTTTTATAATTTCTTAGTACTAGTAATTTCTTGTAATAATATAGCGAGAATAAAATTTTGCTGATTTGAATTGAATAATCAATATAATATAATAAATCCCTGTACAAATTTTATTTACCAGTCTAGATTCTAGAGCAGGGTGGGCACAAAAAAATCAAATGAATAAAGTACATTTTACATTTAAGTATTTTTTAATAAAAAATCGTGCGTTTAATTTTTTATTTTTTAGGCAAATTAGCTATCACCTAATTAATATAATATATTTCAATCTATATAATAAGTAAATATAATGTAGTTTCAAGTTATTTTTAATAGAAGAACATAAATAAAAAATTAGATCTCAACACTTGCTTGAGTGGGAGGCAAACTAGGCCAAATACCTTGGCGAGATTATGAGGGCGGCCCTAGGTGGCTAGACCGCGGCACAACGAAAGCAAAAAACGAAAAAAAAACTTAAAATATATACTATATATATATATCATATATATATAATATATATATAATAATATATTATATATATTATATATTATATTATTAATATATATATAATATATATATTAATATATATATATATATACAGGTTATTCTAAACCTCTGCGGACACTCGGTAGGCTATTAGAGCAAACTATAAGGAAACATTTTTTGTTAAATTAACCTATTTGTATGACCTCGTTCAAAGACGGATGATGTAAGAAGACACTAGTGTAGTGTATACGCGTCGCATGTAGGTTACCGACGATTTAGTTCCTCAATCTTTAATGTCTTTGTGCAGTGCTACCATGTGTGCTGACGCTTAACTCTCTCGGAAAACACTGGCAATTACCTTACCTTGCCCAATCATCGTTGATCCAATACAGTAGGCCTCGATTACGAATGAACTACTACACTATCCCGAGTTAACCGAAATAATAATGTGTTACGGTGCCGGCGACCTCATGTACCGGGACGTTTCCACACAGAAATCACCCCCACACACCAATCGTTTGCTCGCCTTCATCCAGCGCTTCGAGATAATGGGACATTTCGTCCCCGGTGTATTGTGAAGACCGCGTAATACGAGACTCCTGCGTTGGAAGAAGAGGTGAGAGAGTCGTCAAACACCCGTCGACTAGCACACGCGCCATTGCCCATACCATGGGTTCAAATCAGTACGTCCTATGTCGTCTTGCAAGAGCAAAGCCTCCTTGCCATACCACTTACAGAAGTACAAGGACATTGGGCCAACACTACTTCCACCCAGTGGCATTGGCCCGTGTTCTGAACGAGCATGTATAATCCCTGCCTTCCTTGCCACATTCTTGTTTACCGATGAAGCGTGCTTCACACGTGATGGCTACTTAACAGCAGAAACAGGCCAATATGGGACGAGGACAATTCGCAAGCAATGTTCATCAGATTCACCAGGCGAAATTTACCGTAACATCTGGGGTGATATTCTGGATTATCTAGCTGAACCTGTCATCATTCCACACCGTTTGCATGGACCTGCGTACCTGCAACTACTCCAGAACACGCTTCGCAGCTCATGACGACATGCCCCTTGCGACCGCAGAGACATGTGGTTCAACATGATGCGCTCCAGCGCACTTCACCACCAAGTACGCGCATCTACAGACTACACTAACAATGCATAGGAGAGGGGACTGTTGCTGCCTGCAAGATCGCGCCGACCTCACCACCCAAGATTATTTTTTGGGGCATGAAGATGTTGTGTACATTAACCCATCAACACAAGAGAGAACGCATTCACGAATATTTCTACGCATTTGATCAAATTCAGACACCAGTGAGGGCATGTTCGGTAAAGTCCGACAGGCAATGGCACGGCGACGAATGTAATCAGGTACAGGGCAGACACTTGAACACCTCCTGTAATTTTCACAATAAATGATTCATAGCAAGCTACATTGTTGCTTTCAATTCTGTCGTTGCAACAACACCATACGTGTTCAACAAATTACTCCTATTGTTCAATAATCAACCCTCGGAGTACAAAGATGTACGCATGCACACATACATAACATTAGAATACCCCAAAATCTATGGTACGAAGTAGTAACGACCGTCAGATAACTCACTAGTTACCATTCATCTCCGTTACTTTGAGCGAACGTCATGCAACATAGCTTATCTTACAATAAATGTCCCTATCGTTGCTAATCAGCCTCCGAATCTTCTCAGAGTTTTGAATCACCCTGTATATATATAGTATATATATATATATATATAATTTAATATATATATATATTATATATATATATATGAATATATATATATATAATATATATATATATAAATATATAAATATATTATATATAAATAATTTAAATTAACAACAGTCTTTAGCGTTGAATTTTTCCTAGCATGGAATGTATAAGGGCCTCTCAGAATTAAGTACAGTATAAATTATAATTTAAAATAACTAATTAACTAAATAAAACTTATATTACTAAACTTATTATTAATTAGGAAAATCAGGATTATTTACTAATTTTATAAAAAAATAATTAAAAAAATAAAAAAAAATATAAAAAAGATCTCCAAAATATACCAACCTAGAGTATAAACTTACCGGTCGAGTATGAAAAATATGTTCAATTGAAATCTTTGAAAGTATAGTGTCTGTACGTCATTTTTTCATGGTATTGTAAATATGCTTCATTTTCTATATATTTTTTATGCATATTCATAACTGAGTAAATGACAAATCAATTACTGAATTTTTTATAAGAAAGATATTTGAAAAAGTAAAAAGATCCCAGTAAGTTTCCGGCTGGAACCAAGGTAGTCCGCCCAGAACCAACTTCTTAAAAATCGAAGGGTCGGCCAGAAACCATGTTCTGTACATTCCCTAACTTGTTACATTTATGTAGTTTGTCAGTTTTGTTAGGTATAACCACAATCTAATACTATAGTCAAAGCAAACTGGGATCAGCCATTCATAAATGCTTTACAATTGTAGTACAATAATGTTGTAACTAAATTTAATAAAACAAAAGGTAGGTTTAGACTTTAAAAGCTTCTTGTGTTTTTCAAATTTTTGTTAATTTGATATAAAAATAATAAGCTGCAATAATTTTGCAATCTAAAGTTAATAATTTATTCAGAAACACTCTCTTTAAATTTTTCGAGCTTAAAAAGGTTTCGGATTGGGTTAGATGACGCAGCTTGGTCCTATCAATGGCGAAAATATATTGAATCATCAGTCAAATTCAAACTTTTTTTTTTGGTACAATATGTTAAAACTGTTGATTTTTTACTTCAAACATGATAATTTTTTTTGAATTTATTAAAGTTTCAAAAATAAGCAGCAAATTGGTGACAAATTTCTCATGCCTAGACTGAATTCTCATAAAAAACGGACCATTACCTTGACAGGAATTTAGTAAATTTTTTATTGTTAAGAAATAACATTTAATACGTTGCATGTGTTATCAACATAAACATTTATTAAGAATCCTGCCAAGCCCGATTTTAAAGTCAAACAAATAAACAAAATTTGAGTTACAATCGTACAAAAAACATTACCTGAGGAATTTATCAAAACACCTCTCTAAATTTTGTAAAAAATTCAATTAATTTATTTTTATTTTGTGAAAAATTTTAGCTTTTATAAAATTGCTATAAAATTTATTTTATTTTACAGAGCATCGTAAAAGCTTGGCAGAAATGTGCGAGGGAGACGTTAGACTTTTCAGGCTCATTTTACGGTTTTTTTTTTTTTTTATACATATCGTTTTTTTTGGCACAGAATCATTTCAACATTTCATATAAGTTCATGAAAAATTGGTGAAATCGGCTGGTGTCGCTATAGCCAAAGTTAAGCAAATAAGTACATTGGGAGGCCTATACTCATATTTATCTTTTTTAAAAGCAACGTTCTCGTCACATGAAAATTAATAAATACATTATTCTTTAACATTCTAAAACAATGGGGGAATAAATAAAAATAACCCATTTCTATAACGGCAGTATATATAATATATATATATAATATATATATATATATATATATATATATATCTCACTTCTTGCTTCCTTCTTCACCCTCCTCTTTCCCCAAGATTGGGTAAGCGGCTGTACAAGTCATCGGAAAAAAAAGCAGAGTAGGAGAACATGACAACACGTCGAAAAGAAGCCACAGCCTACCGCCCCCTCTGTACCTATAATTAGTGAGAGCTCGTTCACAGACAGAAATCCCCCTAGAGCATCATGGACGCGAACGGACCCTCACTATGTAAATCGTCAATGTAAGGGTCCCCTGGCCTAGGTGGGCCACAACCAATCCCCCATACAAAAACCCCGCCATTCTCTCCTATCTTGCACCTTTATTCTTCGCTCTGCCAAACTTCACATTTCTCTCCTTCAGACATCGTTCACCGACTCAATCCACTTCTCTTCGGTCTCCAGCCGGTCGGTTCCCAACCACACAACACACTTATACATCCGCTTAACAACCTACTTATCATTCATCCTTTCCACAATGACCAACCATCTCAACATACTTTCATTTATTCTCTCATTACCCCTTCTTTTAACACCACACCACTCTCTAATACGTTCATTCCTCTCTTTACCAATTCTTCACACCTAGCACACCCCTAATATTGTCCCTGAACACATTGAACTTTAATCTATACTTCTTATTCCAGACCATGTCTCGACTACCATACAATAACACATAACAACATACCCCTCATGTAAAGACCCTAGCACATCAAGACTTAGTTCCCTTTCATTCACCAACGATTTAATTGACCTGCCACCTTCCTCCATTCACAACTTTCTAACTACACTCAATATCATTATTCAAAACACCCTAAAATATTTAAACCAGACACTGTTCTACTGCTCACCATCTACATAACTCACACTGAGGATTGTCCTCACTCACAACCATAAAACCTTACTCTTATCCACGTTTACTTCAAGCCCCTCCTTTCACACACCTGCCAAATCTCTCTATCAAGCCTCTCAAACTCTCATTCAGATTCGCCACCACAGAACCAAATCAGCCGCATTACTAGTAGGGCACCCCCACTCACTCCATTCTCCACCTTCTAACACCAGTCCTGCCATCCCCACCTCAAATTCTCTCATAACCCCATCCCATTATACAAATGAGATAACCAAGGAACATAACACAACCCTGTCTTACTCCAGTATTAATCCTAAACCAATCACATACACCATTTATTCTTACACACGCTTCACTATCATCATACATACTTTTGATTCCATTCAGAAGCCTACCACCAACAAACACCATCATAGATCACTAACACCTGCCATAACGCATCCCTATTAACTCTATCATAGCCTGTGCAAAAATCCATAGAAACCTAAATACCAATTTATTCTTCTTCTCCCTCATTTCTCAATCATATATATATAATTATATAGATATATATATATATATATATATAATATATATATATATATATATATATTATATAATATATATATATATATAAAATAATTATATTTATATATAATATATATTATATAATATAAATTATATAATATAATATATAATATATATATATATATATATATATATATATATATTATAATATATAATATTTTATAATAAATTTAATATAATAGATGTATGTCCAACGATACATTTTCTTGCACACGAATGTTCGTTCGTTCGTTGGTTTCTACTATACGCTTACTACAAGCACAATCAAGTAAGGTGGTTTTCTTCACTTTGCGTTGACTATGAAAAATGCAATTTTGGTTCAAAATAGAAGCCTACATTAATATGTTAATTGTTGTATTTCGTAGTGAAAGAAGCCGTGTAAAATTACGGAGGTTTTTCTGTTTATTTAGGGAGTTGAAAATCTTATGAATAATCAGTTCTTCCATAAAATCCAGAGAGTAGATTCTTCTTTGAAATTAGCTTATTTTCTTAAAATTTACATCTCTATACTGATTATGCCCATATTACAATATTCCTCATGCATATTGTTCGGTAACCTAACATTTTTTCCAAAAACTATTTTAATAGGAGAGTACCCATTTTTATCTGACAACCCATTCTTAGCAGATACAGACCAAGATCAAACTCACATTCTTAGTAACTCTCTCATCTTTCATTTTTCTCTTATTTTTCAATTATCCCAACATCTTTTTATATTGACCATTACTCCAAGGAGAGTGAAGGATCAAGAAGAATTTGGTCGTTGATACCAAGATCTTGGAAAATTTTGAAGTATTTAAAAACTTGTTAGGAAAGTGATTATAATCTTAATGAAATATGAAAATTTTGCTAAGAACGTTATATATATATATAGATACTATATTATATATATATAATTATGAGCACCGGAGAGTAATTTGGCCGAGAGCCGGAGCAGGAGAATGAAAATTTAATTCCGGACGGGAGCCGATCTCCGGCGAGAGAATAAATTTCATTTCACAACCTTCTAAATATAATATATTATATTATAATATATATATATATATATATATATAATATATATATATTATATAAAAATATATATATATAAATTGCAATAACCTGCAATTTCAAATTCTCAAAACAATCTAGATATCTTATATCAAATTCACGGAAGTAATGGAATATAATTACTTGCTACAATCATTGAAGAATTAAACTAAAGAGCGATGATGATGATGTAGAATTGTATCTTTGTAAATTTGTTACCTTGCAGTCTAAGCATTGCAAAAATGATTTAGCAAAACTTAAAGGAATCGGTGTAAAAACTGATGAAAGCAGAACTTTTAAATTATTTATACGGAACGTTTGTACATTAAAAGAAAAACTTATTTACTAGCAACCCCCAGATTCTAAATCACAATACAAATTAGCTCCCTTTGATATTATTGATCAGAATAAAATAGAAATTTATGCTCAAAGAGAAGAAGTAAAACGTTTTATAAAACTAAGAAAAATAATTACATTAAATTCATTTCTGAGATTAACAAAATGAAGCATCACATTGATCGTCTCACACAGATTGCACACGAGAACGAAATGAAATCGCAGAATGAGAAGAACACATCAATTTCTTGGAGGCTTTGTGACATGCTAAAGACAAATCGTCAGAAGAAAATGAAAGAATATGGCAAGACAATCAAACCAAGTGGAGATCAAAGGAGAAAAAAAAGTTAAAATGTAAACGTTGAAGACGTAAAGCCAGCCATGAGAAAGAACAACATTGAATTAGAAATACTAATTCAACTCTGTGGATAAATATTTTGCAGCACCACTTCTGGAACGAAAATCAGATGTTGTTTTATGTGAAAGAGAGAAAGGAATATGTATATGTGTATCTTACCTTGAAATTAGATAGGAAATATCTCTCTTGCTCACTTCAAGCTTGTATTTTAGCGACGAGGAATGTTTAGCAAGCAGAAATATTCTATACAAGTAAAGGAATCGTCTTTCTCCAATACTATCAGCCTCCTTTTCTTTCATCAAATTTAAAGGCATTGATTAAATATAGAGAAATCTTACCTGAATAGCAATTGCATAGCCTATTTAACTTCCTCTTCATGACGTTGTGATTTAACAACTTATAACTTAATTTCTCAAAAAATTCTATCTGTGAATACTCATATACAGTATCATAACAGCGGCACATGCACTTATAATCATATATTATATATATAATTATATATATATTATATAGTATATATAATATATAGTTATATATATACATATATAATATATATATATATATATATAAATATTTCCCAATTTTTAACTCTTTTATATATTACAGATTTTTTTTTCTAAGACTCGTGTTGTTAACCTATTATGGAGAGCATCGATTCTAGAAGATTGAATTCTCGAGGATCAGACGGGTGAACTTACATTAAGATATATCTACTGTGCTGGAAAAAGTTCAAGGTCCATATTAAAGTAATATGCAGGAGAGATTGGAAAATTTGTCATTAAATCCCAAATTTTAAACTATTACGTCATATATGCCTTTCAATAAAATGTTACATAGAAAATATAATTTGATATTCCTTCTTTAATATTCACATAAATAATCTTGTACTGTCTCTAAATTATAAATATGCTTAACAATATTATAGGATTCTTGAAAATATATATTCAGCAATGGCTACTGTGATGAAAAGTGTCAAGGTCCACCTATTAAAGTAATATCAGGGAGATTGAGAAAATTGAAATTGTACCGAATTACAGCCTGAAAGAGATTACTGATTCTTTCGTAATAAAACATAAGAACATGGAGATTCTTCACTTGCGATTATTTTCAAAACAGAGATCAAATAAAATAGTTCAATCACTTCATATTACGCGTTTCACCACTTGTTTATTCTAACTTTGACTGTCAATTCTCAAAAGGAGCAGATAATAATAGGAAAGAAATTTCCATCCAATCTCATACCTATCGCACGCAAAAATCTCGTGTTGGCACAGACGTGGGCTTTAAAGAGAGAAAAATGAATACACCAGGAAAAGATACAGACGGTGTCATGAAGTTATACAGAACAGACGTGTCTGGAAATTAGGTTTCGCTACAACGAGCGAGCTTTGAGTTTTCAATATTCACACGAAATTCATTTGAAAGCAAGGCAATTCTCCTGCTACGAGGGCGCCGTAATGGTGCAGGAATGCAAGAGTTCAATTCTCTCGAGTACCTTTAGTGGTAATATCTTTAGAAAAGAGATAGTGCGCCATTGTCACGTCGTATATAAAGAGGGTTAAGGGAGTTTGAAAGTTGGGAACAGTTTATTAGTCTTTTGGCCTTAATTTCAACCCTATCCAAATGAAGGGTGGAACCGGAGCCCCCATATGTGAAAACAGTACTCCATACAAGGGGTGATAAAACCCTTCTGTAACTGGAGTAAATGAGGAGAAAAAAATTCCCCCAATCTGACCAGAATCTCCTGCTTCTTTGTGGCCACCTTAGCAACCGCTGTGCTATGAGGTTTCCAAAACAATTTTTTATGTTTATGTTCAGTCAAGAAGTTTTATTCAACAGAGAGATGAGAGAACCGTCGAAAGAATTAGGAAAGTTAGAAGGTGTTTAGAGAGGGAATTTTGTGAAGTCTGAGTTTTTTAAGAACTTTGAAATACACAAGTTGAGAAACCCCAACGAAAATATATTTTAAATAATGCAATAGATATATACAATAAGAAAGTCATCTAAAATATAAATAAAATCTGTGAAACTAGAATACAGATATTGATAGAAATCAATCGCAAATGAAGATTCAATCGGACATATAATAAATAATAGATTCAAGGAGAAAAAACCAATAAGTAATAAAGTAGGAGATAAGACTGAAACCTGAGGAACAGCCTTATTTTAAGAAAAAGAAGAAGAAGTCTTTATTTTCAAAAATCCAGTTCCGATTAATTGATACAGACTGAATCAGAAGCTAGACAAGTGATGCAAAGAGAAGGAAAACCACAGAGAAAGAGGGAGCTTGGGAGGCAGTTGACATCGGCATCGTTCGGTGCAAATGCTTTAGATATTGTCAAGCGCCACCACGCAATCTCCCCGTAGTTCCTAAGAGCGGAAAACATAATCGTTTAATAGAAAGTATATCGGCCATTAACTTGACGCCGAAAACCAGTCTGGCGAATCAAAGAAAGAAAGAATAGATTCCAGAATGGTCAAGAAGTGATAGTTAAGAAGTTTCAAAGATTTAGATATAAAAAGTGAGAGTATAGGGCGTAGTTAGAAAGAAATCAGAGCTCTTCCTTTCGAATAGGTTGGACATTTCGGCTTAACACTGAGGGAAAGTGCTGTATTGAGACATAGAGAATATAGTTGAACGAGGGTGGGTCAGTAAGCAATTCTCAAAACTGTGGGAGATCACATCCGGGCACCCACTCTAATTCAATAGATCTAGAGCCTCTAATACAACGACAAAGTAAACAGGCTATATATAGGAACTTGAAGCAGAGGAGGGATAGAGAGGATGCTAGAATCTTTCAGGTTAGTAGGGAAAAGAGTGAGGCGTGAAAAGATTTGGCCTTTTATTGAAGTTACAAACAGAGCATCATGATAGGAGAGGATGATTTACAAAGTTGTTAGAGATAGAGATGTTTTTTGACAAGAGGTCAAAAGATGTGACTCAGAGGTAGAACAAGTGAGGTTGGATTTTCGTTTGATGAAGCACTTTTGGCTCGTTCGAAGAAGGAATCCCGATTCTAGCGAGTAAATCGAGTGATGGGAAAAGAATTCACCCCGATACCCGCGTCTCTAGCCTGAGCAGAGAACGCTGAACAGTTATGAGGAGAGAAAGATTGAGTCGAAGACGGAATGAAACCGCCATCCGCGTCAGAAACTCCACCTTAAGTGGACGTCCGAAGGTCACAGGTCAACATCATCAATATAGTTAGTGTAGAAAGCGACGTGAAGGCCCCAATGCAGTCGGATCAAGGGCAGAAAAAAGCATAGGCAGATGAGCTGTTGGAGAAAAGTATGAATAAGAGTATAATAGTGTGTCAATTTACAAGGATCGAAAAGGTGTATTTATGGAGAGAAGAACTAGTGAACATAGGTCAAGTGTGTTCAGAATTGGTTGGACGCTATCGAATGTGTGTAGGTTTTGATTAGTTGCCTAGCGTTGAGAATGCTTGAATGAATTCGGCTCCTCCACTAATCATATGAGACCAATACTCAGTGTGTGTACATTGAAATCCCCTAAATAAGAGGACATTGAGGATGAGAAGATATAACAGTCTGTAGATTAGTAGTAGATAAAAATATATTATATATATATATTATAATATAAAAAAATAAATAATATTATATAAATTATTATATTAATTATTATCTATATATTTATATATAAATGGGTCGCAGAGGGGTGCAGGGGGGCACTTGCCCCCCCAATTATCTTTGCGATAAAAAACTGAAGTTTATTTACAACTGATGAATTTTAAAGGTTATAGTAGAAAAACTGAAAAAAGATACATAATCGAAATCTGAAGGAGTAATTATAACGTATTAAACAACTTTTTTTAATAGTTGTAATGTGGTTCGTTTATTTCTGCTGAAGTCAACCACTGTGCTTATCAGTACCTTCTTCAGACAGCTATATGCGCCGCTGGAAATCTCAAGTGATGTGGACTAGCATTATGATGGGGGTGAAATAAGCGGTATATATATTATAAATTATTAATATTATATATATTTATATTTTATATGATATATATATTAATATATATATTTATATATATTATTAATATAAAATACAACCTAGCCCCTAAGAAATCTGCTACCATGTTATTAGTATATTATTACTATCTATATATATATTATTATAATATATATATTTATTTATATATATAATATTATAATTATTATATATATATTATATATATATATATATATATAAAATATATTTAATTATTATATATATATATTGGAAATAAAATTAAATATCTCTAGAACTAAGATAGGTACAAGAAAACTGCTAAATATATGATCATCCGTGAATGAAATTTGTTATGGAAAATGGCGAATAAAATTTTAACATTTTTTTTTAATTTTTTTATATTCAAAACTAAGAAGGTACAAGAAAATAAATAACATATTAAATCAGCGTATGAAATTTGTATGAAAAAAAGGAAAAAAAATTGTTTTTTTTTTTTAAACAAAAGAATGACAGGATAAACCGCAAAGCATGCAAAGAGTCTGGGGTCTCGGCCTCCGGACCGACGGGGAGGACTTTCGTCCCCCTCTCGTCCACCATCGATGTTGAGTCCCAAAGAAAATTATTAGATGATTCAAATATATTAATGCTCGTAAATAATGTTTTTTTCCTTTTTTCATACAAAATTCAACACGATTCCATAAGTTTTCTTCTACCTATCGCAGTTTTGGAGATATAAAAAAAAAAATAAAAAAATAAAATATTCACGTATCAAAATTCTAATACGTAAATACCATAATAATGAGTACTAAAAAGAAATACTCTTGAGTAATATCCTTATTCTTTGTTTTTGAAGATATAGCGGTAAACCTTAGTTGGGCCTAATAAAATATACTATATATACTATATATATATTATATATATATACATATATATATAAATATATATATATTACATAATATAATTCTTTATGACTCCTTATAGTAAGTATCCTTTGATCAAAAATATAATATATAAATATATATATATATATATATATATTACCGATATATATAAATATTATATATACTTTATTTGATATTTATATATATAACTATTATTTATAATATTATTTATATATATAAATTATATAATTCATATTATATATATATATAATTAATATTAACGTCATAATTCCGTTATATAAACAATGATGTACATCGCTCCTCAAAATAACCTTTTATAATAATGAAAGAGATAAAGATTATCATAATAATAAATAAGCAATAAATGGCAATTAACATAATATTATATATATATATAAAAATATATAATATATCTATATATAGATTTTATTATATAATATTACTATAATTATTATATAATATAATATAATAATATATATATTTCTAAAATGTACGCGCTATAATTTTTTGAGTGCCTGCGCCTATGCGCCTATGCCGCGGACCTAGTGCGCTGGCGCTATTGCGCTATTTTTTGTCAACAGCGCCTATTCTCTTTTGCGCCTTTGCCTTTGCGCTTGCGCTGCGACTTTCGCCGGCCGGTGGCTTTTCTAATTATTTGCAAAGTCACTTTATGCGATAAATAAAGCTGCTTTATAAGAAAAAACACATTTTATTTTTGTAATTAGAAACCGTAAACAATTACCACAGTCTTCTCCTCTCGATTCTTGTGTCATGGTTCCCCAGGAGGTTAGCACGAGCGCTGGAAGAGAGTTGAAAATTTTCAGGTACCATAGTTGCAATGTTATTTGTAGTAAACTACTTGAACGAGTTATAAATATTATTTAATATATATAATTATATATATAATTATATATATATATATATATATAATAATATATATAATATATCATTATTATATATATATATATATATATTTATATAAATAAAATATATATATAATATAATACTATAATATAATTATATAATATATATTTTATATTATATATATAATTAATATATTAAATAGATATATATATAGACTATATATATTTTTTATATTATATATAGATATATATATTTATATATATACTATATATAGATATATATATATATAGTATATATATTATAATTTAAATATATATATATATATATAATAATATTATATATATATATAAATATATATATATTATAATATTATTATTATAGTATATATATTTATAATATATATATTATAATTTAATATAATAAATATAGTATATATATAATATATATAAATATATTATAACTTATATTATATAATATTAATATACTATTTTATATATTATATTATAATAATATACTATATATATATACATCTATTATATATATATAAATAAAATAATAATTAAAATATATATATAATATAAAATAATAATTAATAATAAAAAATAATAAATAATAATAATAATATAATAATAATAATAATGGTAAGCGATAATCGGATAAAGTGCGGAAGTGTTATCAATCACCAATCTGACGAACGTAATGAATCTAATTCATAAGGTGGTTATGATTATCGTGGTTATTTTATATTTTTAATCAACTATAACATACAATGTACGAAAATCAATAAAAAAATTCAAATAAATTGGTTGAGTACTGGTTGCTGACACCAGGTACGGTGCGCGGTTGCGCTCATTGGTGGGTGGATCGCAACAAATTCAGTGGTACGGTGCTGTCGTGGGTGTGTGGTGACTGGTGAGGACGCGATCCATTGAAACTAGAGGTGTAATGCGGTGGCGAATCAAATGACTTTCTAGTGGGTGGCGGTGCGTGGTGGCCGCTTATCCTGTGCGTGCGCGCGGTGGGGCGGTTCGAAAAGAATTCCGGTCTCGGCCAAGACTTAGTTGATAATATTTGTATATTAATTTGTATGGTAATACAGTATATATTATTTGGATCACTGAATCCTTTACCCTTACCAGTATATGTTTAAGGCCTGCGGGAGTTTGTGTGGATTACTTTTGTTTGAGACTACCTGACCTGCACTGCATGGATACTTGCGCCGAAACCTAACTGTATGGACTATGGATGAGTTGGTCGGTAAACCTAGACCTAACATGGATGGTATTTGTTCTATAAAAGAAAGTGGTGCAGATTCAAACGAACAGTTTCATATGCTGAACTTGAGTAAAAAAAAACATTAAAATTTTAAAAAAAAAATTCCGTTGTTTTTTTTTTTTTTCTTAGAAAAAAATTCCCTTCTAAGAACCTTTAAGTGACGATAAAAAAATTCCGTAGTTGGAATATATGCTAAAAACCCTATAGATAATGAATATTTTAATATTTTGCGGATCTATAATTTCTAAAGACGTTAGGCATTCTTTTCATACTCAAGTACAATTTTACATTACCGATTGGGGTCTATGCTTGTGATTTTTATAAAAATCGTGATGCCGGGATTCTGTTTTTTTATGGTTTTATGGTATATATACATTATATATTAGAAAATATATATATATTATATCTATAATATATTCATAAAAATTAAATTAATTAATTATAATTAGGCATCTGATTGGTACGTCTATATTATCTAAAAACATAATAATACAGTAAAAAGGAATATATTTTTGGAATCGAAAACGTTAGCTCTGAAACGTATAATTAATGTAGTAAATGAGTAATAAATAACAATATGTTTTTGTTAAATGAAAAATTCTATCAAAATATCTGCAATCTCTAAAAATTCATAAACGTGGTTCATAAATTTTTAACGGTCGTACGGGTTTCGAATAGCAAAATCTCTTCTGCAAAATTAAATTAAGTATAATAAAATTATATATATAATTATCTATAATATATATATAAATATATATAATTATTATATAAATAAATATATATTATATATATATATATAGTACACGATACAGGGGCTCGAGCCGACGGGGACATTGGGGGATGTTCCTACCAGAGGGGAGGGGTAGGACCCGCCATACACCAAATACAAAGAGCGGGGTTCCGGATGACCGATGGGGGACATAATCCACCCGTATTTTCCCGGAAGGCCTGAGAGACTCGATCCTCCACGGGCGGTAATGCCTTGGTATCTTATTTAAACACATTAAGGCAACGTAAGGTAGTTAATTAAAACTTTAAAGATGTGATGGTCTTTCTACATTTTATAAACTTTTAAAAAATCGCTTTTTTTTATTTTTAAAGTTTTCCAGACTAACTCTTTACGGAAATGTCTCCAAAAAGTATCCGTTTTACAGTAAGCATTAATAGTTTTGAAGAAATATGCGACATCCAAACGCTGACCTATATATATATGAAAGTAATAATATAATAATATATATATAATATAATATATTAATATTATATATATATTATGATATATATAATTAGTATATATTACTATACATATATATCTTAATAATTGAGAAGATCAGTGAGAGTGGGCTTACCCGATTTTATAAAAATCACAGTATACACTCGAAAAAAAATAATAATGAAGAAAAAAAACAAACGAGGTCTCTTAGGATAAAAAGTACTGCATTCAAAGTTTAAAACGTCCATGTAAACTTTCCATTTGATCTCAGTAGGTTATTCAGGCCTCTAGTAGGTTATATGTTTTGTAGTAAAGACGAAGAGAATCTATGTAAAACTTAAAATCTTATCTAACTGACAGATGGCCCTAAAACGAGCACGATGCCCACTATTTTTTATAAAACCTAACTGTAAATTTTAAACTGAGAGGCTGTAACTTTTCTGAATATTTAAACATTGTTTTTATGATCCATTATTATTTTTTGGCATAGTATTGTATTTAAAAAAAAAAAATTTAACTTTATAAGAAAAACGCTATAGGCAGTTTTACATTTGAGAGGCTGTGAACTTTTTTTCATAAAGAGACCGCCACGTTTTTTATTTATTTATCTCATTATTTATTTTTATAGTAGATGTCCTGTGATTTTATAAAAATCGGGGGTGAGCCTCTCTGCGCCTATTACCAACATATTTATATATAAATAATTATTATTATAACTAATATATATATATATAATATATTATAATATAATATATATTTATATAATACATATATATGGACCGAGCAGGGGGTCAGGGGGGCACTTGCCCCCTCAAAGAAATAAAAACATAAACATATTATGTTGCCAGACGAGTTTTTAAGGCTTATTAGTAGAAAATTGTAAAGGATACAATCGAAGATACTGAAATTTTTACTTTAACTAAAACTAACGATTAGAAAGTAACATAATTTTTTATATTTTTAAGGTTGCGTTTCATATTGGCTTGAGTCAATATATACTATAGCGAAAATTTATAATAATATATATATAATAATATATATATTATGATATATATATATATTATTATATAATATATATATATCACTCACCTTCTCTCCCCTACTGAAATCCTGCCTACACCCATGTATATATTTTAAATAATATTAATTAAGATATAAATTATTATAAATTATATATATATATATATATATATATTATAATATTACTTAATTCTATATATATTATTATATAATATAATATACAAAGTACATTATTGAAACGAAGGGATCCGACAAAAAAAAAATTTTACAAGTATATTTAAAACGATT
Organism: Trachelipus rathkii; assembly: GCA_015478945.1. Taxonomy (NCBI): domain Eukaryota; kingdom Metazoa; phylum Arthropoda; class Malacostraca; order Isopoda; family Trachelipodidae; genus Trachelipus; species Trachelipus rathkii. The sequence continues at coordinate 42,047 of JABUQX010079419.1, forward strand.
GATGCATCTTGGCCAAAAATGATTTTTTTTTTGTTTTTTTTTTTTACGTGTTAAGGGTGAAATTAGGGGTAGGTGTTTGTTAGGGTCTAGGTAGTTAGTTTGGTAGTTAGGTAGGTAGTAGTAGTTAGGTTAGTCAGGTCTGGCAGGTCAGGTAAGGTCAGGAATAAAGAATTCATTTGCCATTACACCTTTTTGTATCATTCAGCTGCTGTAAATTTTCTTATGATGCCGGGCCCGTCCGTGTGCGTTAATAACTTTACCATATAATATAAGTAGTATATATTATATATATATAAATATTATTTACATATATAATTTTTAGATTACTTTATATATATATATATATATTCTAAAATATATATATTTATTAATATATTATTAATAATATTATATAATATATATTATTTAATTATTTATATATAATATATAATATATTAATATATAATTTTATTAAATAAGAATTTAGGAATCTACTGAATTTAACCTGTGATGATATCATAAATTAAAAATCGTTCAATGAACAATGAAAGATTATTTTTAAGTGCGTTAACATAAGTACACCTGATACGTCTGATTGTAGTGAAAGTACACTCATCTACGTGAAAAAAAACTGCAATGAGATTTCATATAATACTTATAATTTACTTAAAAAACAAGGCTCTGTGTTTTTTTTTCTTTGTCAAACAAACTGGCTATAGAAATTTTATAGATATAAACGTATAGCTGTAGAAGTCTGGAATAATGGAGAGTTTTTATAATATTTCCATACTGCTCACTTACGAGTGGTAGACCAAAGGCTATCTGTGTAAGCTAGTAACTCTACCGCACTCCCGTTTTCTAATCAAAGTAATGTATCCGATATTTCTTCGATACTATAATAATCTGTCATTGTCAAAATGCTTTACATATACGGGTTTATATATGATTTTTTGAGTTGCAGATCTTCTTAATGGATGATGAATCTTTTATTATCGCTTTTTCCTGGCGCTCCATTTAAGTCCATGACCTGAAACTTTTAAGGCTATATAATATACAGAAAAGATCATATCAATAGCTTAGATAGATATATCAACTGATAGTCAATATACATCGACTCTCGACCTCGATCGTTAGAATATGATTCAGTTAAATTACAGTTCAACAAAAGAGCATTCCTACTTTTATATCAGATCTTTCGTAGTCTGAGAAAAGATTCTAGAACTGCGGAGGATCAACTACGATGCCGACAACTATGTGGCATTCAAGTTGAGAACTTAGAAGGACTTCTTTCCGTCATAGTATGTAATGTCTTTTTTTGGGCTACTTCTAGTATTCGTCTTATATTTCGAAATGCATTTAAATAGATGCTTCATTCTCTATAAAATTTTCCAGCAGTCAATGTGTCTCGCTTGAATTATTTTCTTGTTGTAAGGTGAAAGGAAATTATTCTTGTGATTGCGAGTGAGGTAAGTCACCCCCTTTTGAGTTGCTTCGAGTTCCATCCAAACCCCAACAATAAAAATCGGAATCCCGAAGCCTTGAGTAAGTAGTATAAAATATTAAATAAAATCGTGAGCATTCATAATACATTAGTAATGAAATTAGCTTAGTAAAAACAATATAAATCAGTAAAATAAAAAAATAATAGGAAAAGAAAATAAAACAAATTCGGTACGTGTAACCTGGCTGAAACTCTTAATAACCAATGAATATTAACACATAATCGTATTGAATAATCAGTGCTGTTGAGCAATAACAATATTATTCACCTCGCCATCGTTTTAATTATATATATATATATAATATATATATATAATAGAATATATATATATATATATATATATATTGATATATATTATATAATATATATATATATATATATATATATAATATATATATATATAAAAAGTGTCCCAGAATGAAACGGCGTCATTTCGTATAAGATTACATTGATAAAAAATAGGAGCATAATACTTTATACATGTATGCTCGAAAATGCTTCGTTATGGAGTTATTTTCGATAGCCAACCTAAGAGAGCGTGAATACGGTAGGAGACAGGATTCCTCATAAACAACACGATTGCATATCTTTATTCAATACATTATAATACAGCAGATACAGGTTGCAATAGGTGTTCAAAGTGCGTCCCTCCAGCCCTGATGCATACAGGACACCTCCGTAAAATGAACATTGTCGTCGACCGGTATTCATATGATATTATGTCTGCGTATGCTTTGATGATTCTTTCCTGCAATTCCCGAACGTCATTGACTGGAGTGGCGTATATGATGACATCTTTGGTTGTGTCCTGGGTAGAGAAGTTCAACAGTATGAGGTTCGGCGAGCGTGGAGGTCATGCAACAATGCCTCTACGATCTATCCCTCGTAAAGGGTAGTTTGTATTATACCAGGTGCGTATGCCTCTGGAAAAGTGATCTTAGTAGCCATCCAACTGAAACCACATTTGATGGGGATTTAAGAGGAGGGTCTAATAATTGCTTCGGGCTGAGCCCAATTTCCCACCCCCCTAAAAATGGACATAAAATTAGTACTTTTCAGCCGAATTTGACCAAATCAACACCAAACTGTAACTTTCTGACGTCTAAAATGTCGTTTTTGAGTGTTTTTCTGTGTCTGTAGACATTGTTTTGGTATTTTTAATTTTTGAAAATCTATGTTTTTGATATTTTTCTAAACTTCTATAGTTATTATCGAAATGACTTCAAACTTGATATATAAAAAGATTGTACTATGATCTAAATTATGTAGGAACTAAATTGTTATATTTGACCCCATATCTGAGCAATAATCGATTTTCAAAACCTACTATTTTTTGGGTTTTTAAATTGGAAAATTGGAATATTTTTTTTCTGTTTATCCGATCTGCCTGAAATTTGCAGGATAATTGTAGTCGGGAGAGATACACATTTTTTATTTAGAAAATTTCTTTGCATATGCAGTAGTTTTGGATTTGTTTCTGGAACAAATTTTCATAAAATTATCTTAGTATACGAGATGTATCTTGCTCGACTATACAATCCCTGAAAATTTGATGATGATCGGATAAGTAGAAAAAAATATATATCAATATTTCACTTTTCAAAAAAAAATTTTTTGAAAAAGTGAAATATTGAATTTTTTTTTTTCTAAACCAATCAACATCAAATTTTCAGGGCTTGTATAGTCGGGTGAGATACATCTTTTTTATTTAAATAATTTTTTGGCGCTTCAGACAGGTTGCTACAGGGTCCATCAATACCTTGTATTCTGAAAAGATCTGAAAATAAGAATGTTTAGATATTGCACTAATGCACGATATTTATTTTACACTATTTAGACCTTATCTTGCGAACTTCCAACAATGCGAGTGTATTATAATCATAAAAATTAAGTTTTAATTGCAAGTATATTATAATCTACCTCTGTTGCATAGGCTACAAATAAGCATCTGGTTATAACCATTTCAAGTTGGCACAACAGTTAGGTTTTGCTGGCGACTTTTTTTTTAATCCTACAATTAATTTATTTTTTGATTTATCATACTATATATGTTAAATGTGGTCGTATTTTTATGCCAATTTCACTGAGGAGGATGTGCCTTTCCCATGGTTAAAAATGATGATGATAAACTCCATATGGTCCCGGGCTGCTGAGTAACCTCTAGGCAAGGACACAAAAGTCTATACATTAACATTTGCTTTACGGAAAGAGAATGCACTTTTAATGTTATAGAACGTATTTAAATATATTTACTTAAATCTACATAGATATCGATATATCACTTAAATGTATTAGAACATTAATCAAGTGCAACATAATGTTTTGCTATGTCTATACCATGAGCAATATCAGACAATGGTGCTCTATATCAGTATTCTTTATCACACGGAGAGGCCTCTTATTGAATGGCTAGTAAATAGAATCTTCTCATATTTAAACGCACATAGGGGAACCATGAAGTCTACCACCACAACAAACGAGAGAGCAGAGCAGAGAGCGCGATAATAACGTGGTAGCTATGTCCACTGTTGGAAAAAAAGTTAAGAGAATGAGCACTGAAAAAACAAAAGAATTCAGTTTCTGAAGTCAGTGTTATTTAAATTTGCATAAGTTTATCTACACTAACTTGATCAAAAACTATTTTCCAAAGTATGATACCTACCAACAGCGTGGATGATGTGGCGGTTCAATGATTCTTTCAGATTCAGCTTCCACTAGACTGCTGTGGATTTCTGTAGACACCCCAACAACCAATTCAGGGTCTTCATCAGACTGAACATCCACATCTTCTGTTCCATATAATGCTCAAATGACACACAGTAGTTGCGTCCGTTATCGGTTGTATTTGCTGCGACTTTCCTACTTAAACCAAATTCATTATGTATTTCACTCATTGTCTCAACAATGAGTTGTGTTGTCTGACTCGCCTAAAAATAAACTAATTAGATTAAATACTGAAATAAATGTGTAACTTATATATATATATATATATATATATATATATATATATATATATATATATATATATATATATATATATAATATATATATATATATAATATATTATATATTTATATAATTTATATTTATCTTTGAAATATATATATTATAATTATATAATTAGTAGTATACTAGTTATATATATTATATAGGTTATATATATTATATAGGTTATATATTATATATAGAATTAAGAATAATTTTTAATAGTATATCTTATATATATATATTACTATATAATTATATTTATGGAGTATGTATGTATTGTATTAGTATATGAGGTAATGATATGATATATTAGTATATATATATTATATATATATATATGTGTGTGTGTGTGTGTGTGTGTTGTCAATTTCAGCAGAATGATTGATACGATATTTTGACTTTATAGCCTATTAATAAGATCCCCCTTGGTCCTATCGAAAACCTTATTCAATTTTCTGCTCAAGGGGAAAGGGGAGTTAAATGTCTGAGATACCTCCAATGAACTACTTTAATACTGAGTTATTGGTCATGCTTAAAGGTAGCATCATATATACGTAGAACTAGTGTGTAAAGAGTATATAACAAAGTAAAGAATATGAAAATAAATTTATTTAAAGAAGAAACTTTTAAATTCTTGTGTTTCAGAGTGCTCGCTCAGATAGTAGCCAAAAAAATTAATATTACTTATCTCATATATGCATTCATTGCCTGGGCATTGCTCATCTTATTCTTCTTTGTAATGTTTTCCTGGAGGTTCAGCTGGCGCCCCTCGGAGGGAAAGTTACTGTTCCTGGAATTTGAACGGTGGGCTGTACGATTTCATTTGCTCAATCTGTCAATATTTCACTCTTTAAAATTTTTTTTTTTTTTAAAAAGTGAAATATTAAAATATTTTTTTTTCTATTCATCCGAGCAACATCAAATTTTCAGGGCTTTTATAGTCGGGTGAGATACATTTTTGTTACTTAGATATTTTTTGGTATTCT
>JABUQX010079419.1:60000-65837 GCA_015478945.1 Trachelipus rathkii
TATCCGCTCTGAAGACAGGGTGGTCAGGAGTGAAAAAGTAAAAAGTTAGTATATAATATATGGCTATAATAATATAGTATTTATATATATAATATTATGATACTATATAAGTTATAATATAGTATATAGGTATAATATAGTATATAGTATATATATTATATAGATATATATTTCGTATATGTATATAGTATATATATATATATATAATAAGGATATCGCGTTAGCCCTTTCATTATTTCACAGATTTAAACCAGTAAAGAGGGATTTTGAATCACTGAGCCAAGTTTCATATAAGATTGAAGAAGAACTTTTAATACGAACTCAAAAAGTTAACTAAAACATAGACAAAAGGTTTTTTGACTTCAAGGTTCAAAATTCTTTACAATTTTAGTAAGCAAATGTTAAATAAAAATTAATTTCAATTTTATTCTTCGTTCTAGAGTTGTATAAATTTGTCCATGTATCTCTCCCTCTCTCACTCTCAGTCTCTCTCTTCCTGTAATCTGTTCACTCCGTAGAATCTTCATCTCTCTCTCTTCTCTCTCTCTCTCTCCTCCTCTCTCTCTCTCTCGCTCTCTCTCTCCTCTCTCTCTACTCCTCTCTCTCTCTCCTCTCTCTGCGTCTCTTCCTCGTCCTCATCTCCCTCTCCTCTTCACCCACACAACCACACACACACACATGATATATATATATATAATATATTATATATATATATATACTATTATATAACATATATATATATATACCTAAATATATATATATATATTATATATATATATATATAATATATATATATTATACAAATATATATATATAATATATATATATTATTATAGTATATATATATATAATATATTATAATACGTAATATATATATATATATATATATATATATTATTTATGATATATATATAATATATATATATATATATATTACTATACATAATATATAATACTATATATATATATAATATATAATATATATATTATAATATATAATATATATAGTACACTTGTCTAATGATACCTATTATAATAATATATATATATTATATAGTATATAATTAATATATTAATAGACCAGCTCACAAGAAGGGTTTTTGCCCCTGTCATTTAGTCCAAGCATTTTTCTACACTTCTGGCCCGAAACTCTTAACCCTATATATAATATATATATTATAATATAATATATATATATATATAGTATAATATATATATATATATATAATAGTATTGATATCATAGTATATATATATATATTATATATTATATATATATATATATAAATATATATAATTTTTTATATATATATATATATTTATATATATATATATATATTATATATAAGTATATTATATATGATAATAGTATCAGTATATATATATATCATATATATATATATTTATATATATATATATATATATATATATATTATGATAATAAGTATATATATATATAATATATACTATATATATATTATAATTAACGATCATATAATATATATATAATATATATAGTATAATATATATATAATATATATATATATACTATTTATATATATATATAATATACTATATATATATATATATATAAATATATATAACTATAGTATATATATATATACTAATTATATATTATATATTAAATACTATATATATTATATATAATATATATATATAATATTATATATATATATTTATATATATTATATATATAAATGATATATATATATATAATATATAAGTATAAATATTATATATTATATATATTATCATAATAATATATTGTAATATATATAATATAATATATAAGATATATATATATAACTATAGTTTGTTCGAACATGTAAGAGTGACATTGGCTTCAGCTAAATTTACATAATGTGTGTGTGTGCCTAAAATCTATCTATCTATCTATCTATCTATCTAGCTATCTATCTATCTATCTTTCTTACTATCTATCTATCTATCTTACTATCTATCTATCTATCTATCTATCTATATATCTATCTATCTATCTATCTATCTATCTATCTATCTATCTATCTATCTATCTATCTATCTATCTATCTATCTATGTGTTTCTCTGTTTGTTTGTCACTCAGTCTAAGTTCTTTTTCTCTTTCTTAAATCAATGTCCTTTCTCCTCTTTTATAAATAAAATTACAAAATAGATAATAAATAAACTAAATAATATATAAGCATTAATTATTAAATACGTAAGTGAATAAATAATTAAAATAAATAAATAAATAAATAGATAAATTGCTAAATAAATAAAATATAATTTTCTTTTAGAAATTGTTTTATTTTCAATAAAATGGCCGCTTCTCGTTTTGGGCTTTAATAATAGACTCTTATTAGACCGCTTGTGTGCAAACTCAGATGTCAAGTTTAAGGGGATGACCTTCCATACTAGACCCCCTACTTTTTTGATAGGCAAAATCAAGATTTTTGTTCCCTTTTCTTTTTTATTATCTAAATTAGTAGAAAAAATTCCTTCCTGACATCACGTGGTGTAAGTTATTTTTTTGGCAAAAATTCTATAAATTGGTTCTTTTTTAGAATACAGAAAATCTTGTAATTTAGAGAATGGGTGTCGGAACCTAAAAAAATTTCCTATTCCAGTCAATGATTTGTTAATTCCCAGGATTCAGGATCAAAAATGGTTCTTTATTTTTAATCAGAATTTTTTTGTTTTTGTTTTTTGTTGTTTTGCAATTTCTCAGTACCCAGGCCTTCCAGCTTTTACTGCGGTAAATACTGGTGAAGTAGAAAAGTCGCCGGAGCCGGAGCTTTGAGCCGGCGAAAGCCGGAACTCGGAGCCGGAGACGTTGAATCCTTGGGTAAATATTTGTAGGCAACGAATTTTTTTTTAGCTAAAAAAAATTTGTTACCCAAAGAGTACTGATTCCAATTCTTCCAATGGATGAGAAAACCTTAGTCGGAAAGCGGGACCGGAGCGGACCGAAGCTGGAGCCCGGGTATAGGGCGGGCCGGGTTTCCTGGTAATTTTTTTTTCAATAATATGTCTTTAGGGATGAAAATTATTACCAAAAAAGTGCGGCATTTCAATAAGTTGTGACCATATCACACAGAGCACAACCACCAGCGCGAGCGAGCCGGGAGCGCCCGGGCCCATGGGTGTAATTTTTTTCAAAAAAAGAAAATATTTTTTTTAGGGGAAAAATATGCCAAAAAAAGCACTCGGACAATTTTGCAAATAGTGCAAGAATAAACCTTAGCCGGAGCCTGGGCATAAATTTTTTTCAAAGTAATATTTTTTAGGTCAAATTTTACCAAAAGAAGTCTCGGGCAATTTTCAAATGTGCAGACTATCGGCGGTAAGCGAAGCCGGAGCCGAGGAGTCGCGAGATGGAGGTGGATCCTGGTATCTATTTTTTATCAAGAAATTTTTTCTAGGTAAAAATGTTTTAAGAATAAGGTGGCTAGACAGATTTTTCAATAGTGGTGGAGAAACCTTAGTCGGAGCCGGAGAGCGACGGAGCCCGGAGCCGGAGCCGGAAGCCGGAGCCGGATTTTTATAACTTTCTTCAAAACATTTTTTTAGGTGAATTTATTCAAAGGGTGCTGGACATTTCATGTGCAGAAACCTATTGGAGCCGGAGCCAGAGCCGGAGGCCGGAAGGCCGGAGCCGGAGCCAACCGACATCTGAATAGAATTATTTTCAACACAATACTATTGTTTAAGGTGAAAAATAATTATACCAAAGAAAGGCTGGAACGAATTGTTGAGTACCAAATAGTGCAGAAAACCGGAGCCGGAGCCGGAGCTGGAAGCCGGAGACGGAGCCGGATGATGGATAAATAAATTTCTTCAAAAACTATTTTTTTAAGGTGAACAAAATATATTAATCGAAACGAAGTGCTGGACTATAATTTACATAGTGCATGAAATCTTAGTCGAGCCTGAGCCCGGAGCCCGGTGACCTGGATATAATTTTTTTTAAAAATTTTTTTAGGTAAGAAAATATACTTACAAAGAAGGTGGCGGACAATTTAACTAGTGCAGAAACCTTAAAATTGGGAGCCGGAGCCGGAGCAGGAGCAGGTGAGCCGGAGGGGCCCGGAGCCGGGGGACCGGAGCCGGATGACGAATATAAATTATTTTTCATAATGATATTTTAATGAAAAAATTATATTTACCGTCAAAGAAAGGCGCTGAGCAATTTACACTAAAAATATGCAGAAACCTTGAGCCGGGAGCCCAGAGCCGGGAGGGACTGCTGGATATAAATTTCTTCAAAAATATTTTTTTAGGGCTGAAAATATATTAACGAAGAAGTGCTGCGAAAATATATATATTAGTGATGCACCGGAGAGTAATTTTGGCCGGAGGCCGGAGGCCGGAGCCGGAGCCGGAGCCGGAGCCGGAGCCGGAGCCGGAGCCGGAGCCGGATGGTGGAATATACACTTTTTTTTTAAGAGAGGAGAATATTATGTTTTTAGGTAAAAAAAAGTATATTACCAAAGAAGTCGCTGGACAATTTTTACAAACTAGTGGCAGAAACCTTAGTCGGAGCCGGGGCCGGGGCCGGGGCCGGGGCCGGGGGCCGGGGCCGGGGCCGGGAGCCGGGGCCGGGCCGGGCCAGGCCGGGGCCGGGGCCGTGGGGCCGGGCGGGAACCGGGCCGGGGCCGGGACCGCGGGGCCCGAGCGGGCCGTGCAGGAGCAAGAGTCGCAGTCGGATGCTTGCTTAATTCTTTTTAGCGAAATATCTCTTTTTTTGATTCGAAAAGATATTACGTGCCAAAAAGAAGTGGCTGAACAGTTTTTCAACATAGTGCATGAATCCTTAGTCCGGAAGCCGGAGCGGAGGCAGGAGCATTCGGTATAATTTTTTTTCCAAGAATATTTTTTTGGTAAAATATTTCCACAGCAGTGCTCAATCAATTTTCAAATACGTGCATAAAACGGAGCTGGAGACTGAGGCGAAGCCACCGGAGCGGGCAGATTACGGAGCGGAGCCAGTCGGTATGTCTTTGTTTTGCTTTTGGTGTGGGATTTACTTATAATATATTATATCTAATGGTACTATATATATACTATAATATATATATATGTATATTACTACTATATATATATATTTATTATTATAATAACTATTATAATGTATTATATATATTGATATAACTATATTCTTTTATTATACATACTTACTTATATTTATAGTCTAATTATTAATATCATAGTAATACTTTATACTATATATATATTTAATATATACTATTTTTATATCTAATATTTCAGGACCTAAACTTCACCGTCTAGTATATATACCGTATCTATATATATATATAGTATTATTTATATTATATATACTATATATATATATATTTAGTATATATATATTATATATATATGTATATATAGTATATATATATCTTACTATATATAATAACTATTTATATATATATTATATATTAATAATATATATTATTATTATATATATATATCAAAACTATTTTCACTATATTTCAAAAATATATATATATATATAGTATTTCTTTATCACAGAACTCAACCTTTTTAAAATAATAAATTATTATATATATATATATATATATATATATTATACTAATTATATATATATATATAATATTATTATATATTATATATATATATATATATTATACATATATATGTATATATATATAATATATATATATAAATATATAAGTATAATATTTATTATTTATTATATAATAATACTACTATATATATATATATATAATCTATATATATATATATATATATAATATAATATATTTTATATGTATATATATATATATCATTTATAATTATATATTATAACCAAA
>JABUQX010079420.1:7500-12500 GCA_015478945.1 Trachelipus rathkii
TTTTTTTTTCGGGGTTGGTGCTGCGCACATAGTAATATTATATATATTAATTTGTTACAGTTCATTACAGGCAATCTAGGATCTGCGGCTCACTGACGCCGACTTGGAAGCACGGCGGACGACTTTTTTCTCATACCCCGTAGGGAGAGGTGCGGTAGGCACCCGCGACACCCAAATACCAAAGAGGGGGGTTCCGGACACCCTCTCTGAGAGTGAGGGAATTGCAGTCCCCACAGTTTAGTTCCGGGGAAGGCGAGAGACCCCGACTCAATGCCATCGGTGCGGTATACCCTTGGGGTATGCTTTAGTTAAAAAAAAGCAAAATTTAATAGAAGTCTATTTATTTTTAACGAGTAACCAATAAAAGGCTCTAAACTAGGCTATCCGTAATCAATATTACTATAATTATTACACAATAATTTTTTTTTTTTTTTTTTTTTTTTTACATTTTCCAACTCCAACATGGTTTAACCAAGCATTACAAAAAATGTGATCTCCTTTTCACCGTAGCTCATTGTAGTTTTGATAATATAATTTTTATTTTTTTTTTTAACATTTTTCCAGATAAAACCTAAAGTTAAAGGCAAGTGCTTTTACCTTCTCCCCGAGCTAGCTGTCTCGTATGATTTTTGAGATATTGGGATTGTGGCTCTTCTAGAGGCTGACTTAGTATATATATATATATATATATATATACATATATATATATTATATATATATATATACTATATTTATATATATATATATATATATGAATCATACAATAAATACACTATACTATTATATATATATATATATATATATATTGATAATATATATTATGCCACCTAGTCCTTTAAAAAGATATGTTTACATAAAAAAAGACGATATTCGAAAATCGTCACGACAACGCCTAAGCTGAAACCCTACACGTTGTCACTGTGTTAGCTAAAAACTCCAATAGAAAGGAGAAGCAAGAGTTACCACAAGTTTCTTTTTCATTATGATGTAATTTTCGTTAATTTTTTTATAAATTCTCTTCTTTAAAGAGGTGCTCTAGCCGATCGGTGGGACAGACGGGGCGGTATCTTCGGTACAACCCCCATGCGTCCCTCACCCCGCTGAGGCGCCAGAGACGACCCTGACTCTTTCCAATCCTTTTGCCATTTTTAATCTTGGGGTATTCCTTTTTGTTAAAAAAAAAAAACTTATTGGCAACTTTGCACGCTCTATTGCCTTCAAGATAAAAAACAAATCGATTTACCATAGTTTCGTTAGATATTATTTAACGATTAAACATCCTTTTAAAGGACAAGCACTATAATTAGTATATATATATATATATATATATATATATAATATATATATATAAATATTATATATATATATATAAGGATATATATATAATTATATATACTATATAATATAATAACTATATATAATATATATTATATATATATCAAACAAATTTTTTTGCTTTTGCTGTTTATATTTTTTCCAATATATATATATATATATATATATATTTATATAATTTTTTATTTTATATTCATATACTATAATAGCTAAAATCTATACTACTTACGCATATCCTGTTTAAGCACATATATATATATATACTATATATACATATATATATATATATATATATACTATATAACTATACGAATACTATATATATATTATATATATATATATATAAGTCTAGTTTATAATATATATATATATATATATATACTAATATATATATACTATATCCAATATATATATACATAATATATATATAGTATATATATATATTATTAATTTCTTGTAGATTCTATTTTATAATAAAATAATTTTATTCACCTTACATTTTAAATAAACTATCTATTCTACCATTACTTTAGAAATTTTTTTTTTTGTTTTTATTATTTGATTAGCCCTTAGTAATCGATAATTTATGTGTGGGAATAAATTAACGTAAGCTTATTTATTTACTATTATTTATTATTCTATTATTTATTTATTTTAAACAACTTCAAGGGCGACCCTTAAATGATAACATCCGATTCGAGCTTTTACATTAAGTGGAACAATTTTAGGGGTTGTCACTTTGCAAAAAGTTGCTACTTGAAAATTTTTCTCTTCCAACCTATATATAATATATAATAATTATATAATCACTTAAGCCTATACTTATATATATACACTATTACTGACTCATACGAATAGCACGTAATACTATATATCATATATATCATATTACTATATACTATATATATATATAAGTATATATATATATATAGTATGTGAACCACTTGGCCAACCCATATCAAACCGTATTCCGTAATTGGCATAGCCGTCCCTAATCCAACGGCTGTTTTACTACTCCCCTTAGAGAACTCCTAGAAACATGCGTATCCTCACCCAAAAACTATGGTTACACCCACCCACCCCGCTGTGGATCGAACGTGTTTAGACGACTGATTACGTATTCATGCACCTTCCGTAAGGCGTGCAAGCTCCTAAAGTTGTTCTTTTAGCTATGACATTCGAAAAATAATAACAAAAAAAAAAAAAAAAAACTCAAACCTATATATAATATATATCATATATAGTATATATATATATATACTATATAATTATATATATTATATATAATATATATATATATATATTAATATTATATCCATCATATATCATATATATAGTAGATAATAAGATTTTCAATCTTGATCCATCTCAACCCATCGACAAGCTTCAACATGCGATAAATACTTTACTCTTATTCCTAACAACTTCTATACGCTAACTCTTTCCACCTACCTTTGGGTTCCACAAAATTGTTGCCACTGGGAAAATCTTCTCTTATTTTTTCTATTACAAATTAGAGGTATGACCTTTGGTTTCCTAAAATTGTTCAGCAAGTTAATTTTTCTAACGTGTTGTATATTTTCCACATCTTAATGTGAAACAGGCAATGAACAACACACTACCAAACGCTGCTGTATGATTACGACAGCGTATAAACAACCTCGAAATCTTTTCTTCAATCGCTGCTACACATCATATGTCCCAATCAGATTATCACAATTATTCAACCTTCGAAGTATTATTGCCTCTGCTTTCCAGATCCTTCTTTCATACTTTCAACTTGCAACTAAACCTAATGAATCTTCAAGAATCATATAACATGATTTTCATAAATTTGTATTTAATAAATATTCTAAATATACCCCTAAATTGCTTTTATTATTTTTATCTATTTCTTATAAATTAAAATTAAAAATGTTAAAAACTCAGGTCGAGTAACCATAAAAAAAAAATTTGCATAATATATATATATTATATACTATATAATATATATATATATTATTATATAGATATATATATAATTAATATATAATATATATTAATACTATATATTATATATATTATATATATTAATATATATATATAAGTATATATGATATATATATATATATATACATATATATAGGTATATTAAATATCATATATATATATATATTATATAAATCATATATATATACTATATATATATATATAGATATACTATAATTATAACTGATATTTATATATACTACCCTACCATACTATATAGAATAATATATATATATATGATATATATATTAATATTATTATATATATATATAATTATATATATAAATATATATACTAGGTATTTAATATTATATATATATATATATTATACTATATATATATAATATATACCTATATATACCTCACCTATATAGTCACTATTTCTAAACCTCTTATATTACCTATTATAATATAATAGCTTTACATATAGTATATATTATATAGAATATATATATAGGTATCTAATATATATATATAATATTATATACTAATATATATTAGTATATAATATATATTATATATATAATATATATATATATATATATATATTATATATATATAATATATAATATATATATAGTATATTATATTATAGGTTATATATATATAGGTATATATTATATACGGTAATATCTATATAATACATATGATATAGTTTATACTATATATATATATATATATTATATATACTGTATATAAGTATATAAGTATATATATATATATAATAATATATATATATATATATTATATAATATTCATATATATAATATATATGATATTATATATAATATATAGGACAAAAGTTACCTATTGACCTTTTATCTAAAAAGTAAATTTTTAATTTTAACTTATTATAAATTAAACTACAGATAAAAGGCCAAAAAGTAAAACTTTAGCGAGAGTTAATAATTTTGAAGTTAAATTAAAAAAAAAAAAATTACAATATTCATGTTTTTACTTTATGATGCATAGGAATTTGTAGACATTTTACCCAATCAGGGATGCAATTGCTTGAGTTTTTTCTCAAGTTCTTGAGTTTTGGCATTCATCTTGAAGTACTTGAGTGTTTGTTCTACAAAAATTGCATAAAAATTTTGAGTTTTTCAACTTTCTTAAAAAATAAGTAAAGAAACGCAAAATAGGGGGCTCGAGCCGACGGGGAGCAGAGGGGGGACGATTTCCATACCCCGTAAGGGAGGGGCGGAGGAACCCCTGCGACACCCAAATACTAAAGAGCGGGGGTTCCGGAGACCCTCCCCGGAGGGGGAATTAGTCCTACCCCGTAGTTCCCCGGAAGGCCGGGAGACCCCGACTCCTGCCATCGGTGCGGTATACCCTTGGGGTATTCCTTAGTTAAAAAACAAAAAACAAAAAATAAATAAATAGAAAGTCTATTTATTTTAACGAGTAACGTATAAAAGGTCTCTAAATAGGCTTTCTACCCACATATTACTATAATATTAACAATAATTTTTGTATATTTATTTTTCTTTTTTACATTTTCTCTAACTAAAATTTTACCAGGATTCCAAAAATTTATTCCTTTTCCCTGTTGCTATTGTAGTTTTTGAGATATTTTTATTTTTTTTTTATTTTTTTTATTTATACATTTTTCGCACTAAAATTAGACCAGCATT
>JABUQX010079420.1:17500-28304 GCA_015478945.1 Trachelipus rathkii
AAGGAAGCTCTATTGGCCGTGAGAACAGAGATCTGTGGCGAACGCCAGATCGGTATTCAATACTTACCCCTTCGCCAATCCATGGTTTGGAAAATTGCTGCCATGCAGGTGGCTCTTACATCGGCCGATGGTAGTGGGAAAGGTGCTTCATCTTGCTGGAAAGTAAAATTCACGTCGTGTATCACCAAACATCTCGTCAATTTGTGGACTGACCCGACTCCTCCAGCAAGGTTAGGGTACCGTCTCCCTATCAACCGCTCCGTTAAAAAAACGGTCCTATGATGTCCAATGCTGAAATCCCACACCACACAGTTACCTTGGTAGGATTTAAATGCGTGTTCAGCTTTAACATGAGCGATATAACAAGGGACCCCATGTAGGTACAATTGCCTGCGAGATTATCGCAGCCATTTAATTAAAGGTGGCCTTCATCGCTCCAGACCAATTTTCGACCGTTGGAAACCCTTGGCATTCTTTTGTACATTTAGCCAAGGTAAACATTCTACAAAAATTGAAGTCGCCGGGTCGAATCGTCTTCAATGAAAGCATGGAGATTCTTGCGTTTGCAGGGCATTTTCCAAGCCGTAGACGCTTCAAGATGCGCTGGACGCTCTATCTTTTGAAATGTGTGTCTCCCGAGCCGTGTCGTAGAAGGATTTCTGTGGGGATCGGTATGAGGTGTTTCCTGACCTGCTCTTCCTTTGAAGGTGTTGGTGGATCCTCCGTCGCGTTCGTCCAGAACACTTTTCTTGTTTGACGTCTGATGACACGGTTCCAATTACGCTTCAAATTCTCTCTGATGCGGGCAATGGTCAGGTGCGTTGGTGGCGAACTCCCTTCTAAACCGTCTTTGCACTTCCGTGGCGTTTTTCGTGGTTCCAACTAGCCATTAAGGGACAAACTGTTCTCTCTTCAAAAAGCTAGTTGATCTCCTGCCATTTCTGTTGACCAGTAGTTACCACCATGAAAAAAACAAAAAATGCAGTATCAATTGTCCGTTAGTACATTTTTTTTTGAGACACCCGGACTATATATATAATCTATATACTATTATATATAAATATATATATATATATATATATATATATATATATATATTATTCTATATATATATATATACTACTATATATAATATATATAATATATAATATATTAATAATTTTGGAATGGGGCTAGCCTTATCATATTATATAGTATATATATTATACTATATATATAAAATATATATATATATATATATATATCATATCCATATATAATAATACTATATATTATATACTATATACTATATATATATACCTATTATATAATATATATATATATATAATATATTATATATACTATATATATATATTATAATATATTACTATATATACTATATTATAATATATATATACTGTATATAATATATATATATATACTATATATATACTGTATAACTATATATTATATATATATATTAATTAATTTTTGGAATGGCATAGCCTTTATTCATATATATTAATATTATAATATATTATATATAGTATATATATTATATAATATATATATATATATACTATATATATATTATATATTAATATATATATTGAGGAGGACTAAGCCCCCCAAAAAACAAAAGACCGAGCCCCCAAAAAGAAGTTTACCTTCGGCCTCAAAAAGTCAGAGCCCCAAAATCTTATCTTATATTATATATATAATATATATCTTATATATTATATATATATATTATATACTATATTATTTATATATAGTAATATAGTATATATATATAAAATATAATATAATATATATAGTATTATAATATAATAATATATATTTGATTGAGCTAGCTGGTCGATTCACAACACACACACACACCACTACATCACACACACACACACACAACACACACACACACACACTACACACATCACACACACACACATATATTATATATAGTATATATATATATATATATATTATATATATATATATATATACATATATACTATAGTATATAGATATATATATATATATATATATATATTATATATATAATAATATATATTATAGTATATATATATATATATACCTATATACCATATATACTAGTAATATACGTAATTATATATTATAGTGTAATATATACTTACTATATATATATTATATATATATATTATATATACTATATTATTATACTATATATATATATATATAGTATATAATATATATATATATATATATTATATATACCATATATATATATATATAATATATAGTTAGTATACTATATATATAAATACTATAATATATATATATATATATATATATAATTTATATATATATTATATATATAAAGTATATTATATATATATATATTATATATATATATATATATAATATATATATATCTATTATATATATTATGTGCTAGGCCTATTCAATAGTTATTTGAATCTCATTTTTGGTTAGCCCTATTCAATAGTTATTTGATCTCGTTTTTGTTTTCCCGCCAACGATAACTTTAATATTTTAAAATAATTTCTTTTAACCGTAAGAATTATATTTTAATTCCTAATTCTTATAACCTACTACTACCAAGAAGTCAGAGTCAGAGTCAGACAAAGAGTCGGAGTGGTGTCGGAATGGCTATGGAGCGGAGTCATAACTGTGCTGTGGTAAAATCAAAATTTGTTTTTGGCTTGTATATAATGCATGTTACTTCAAACCATATCTAAGGAAGGATAATGAGTCCGAGTACGATACCAAAATTTTCGACAGACAATATTTGCAATAACCTCTTTTAATTGTCTATGGTGGACCACCAGTTAGCGTATGCACTTTTCAATTTTACTATACCCCACCGTGAGATGTGAATGTATTATTTCGCAGATGAAAATCACTTAACAGTAAGCAGTACTTCTCAGTCGGACCTCACAAACAGAAAGGTGTTTGGATTAATTTATAGCATTAGGAGAAACCCGAACACTTGCTCTTTGAAGAAGATGCAAACAAACTTCAGGATGAGAACTTCTCCAAGTGGATTGCCTTGGTAAAGCATAAAACGATGAAACAAGCACTGATAATGCGCCGTTTCACTGCAGGAATACCAAAGTTCCAAATACACACTAAGAGCTCAGCACACTCTTGACCAATGTCTTGGATGGGCGATTCCACAAAAGTTTCCGCCCACACTAGTGCCCGTTTTATGGGAATCAAAGGTTTGACAAGCTTAATATTTTTCCTCGATCGTGGTAAAGACTTAACTTTAATCACAATCGAAAAATCTTCACAGAATTTAAGTTTGTTAACAACTGAACGATATACGGCTAAACATTTGTCAATTGACAAGAACCCTTGACTTTACAATATTTTTGTTGGTTTTCAGTTTTCAATATATCAGCCTACAACAATATATATATATATATATAGTAATATATATATATATTATATAATATATATATTATATATATATATATATAATTATATATATATATATATATATATATATATATGTATATAAATAATATTATATATATATATATAATAAATATTATGATATAATAATATATATATATATATATTTTTAATATATATATATATATATATATATTAATATATATAAATATATATATATATATTATATAATATAGATATATATAATATATATATATATATAATATGATATAAGTTATTTTTTTCATTTATTTTTTTTCGATGCCATAGCCAAAAATCAACTTTGTTGGGTGCACCTTCTTATGAGGGATGTAGGATTATTGATTCATCAAGAAGTGGAGTACCAAAGTTTAGGAAGATGTCTCTAGAACTCCCTAGGGGATAAATCCGTTGATATGCAACGCTCCGGTTATGGAAACGGTTATATGGGTCGGTCAGAGGTGGTTCTTCATACTACTTATATATATATATATATTATAATATATATATATATTATTATATCCATATATATATATATATATATATATATATATATAATATAAATATATATAATATATATATATATATATATATATATATAGATATAATTCAGTTTATTTGCCGATAGGCTATATGATGTAGATATTTTTGCAGTTTTCAATGTGTTTAAAACTGCAATTCTAGAAAAAATTAACAATTTGCTAACTAATTAAATAATTTTCATTTACAGTCAATCAAACCTGATCAACTGATTCCAAAAGTAGTTAAAAATCACGAAAAAGTCCTTGGTTATTGTGGTGATGATAATTATGGACCAGGTAAATAACTCGATTAGTTCATTTTATTTTAATATGTCTTAGATATTAAATTTTAAAAATTCCAGGTTTCGTTTTAGTTATATGATAGTCAACATGGTCTCAAAATTTGATTTTACATTTATGAATGAAGAAGAAACGATTTAAGATTAGGGATAAGAAGTATGATTGTTAAATAGATAACTCAATTAACGAATTTAAAAACTCTACGAAAATGTAAAAGGGGTTAAAGAAAGAGGAAGATTATAGGAAATGTTAAACCATTGACAAGAACTATTGAACTATATAGAACACCTACTAGCAAAGGCTTTGCAGTTCACTCAATGATAGTCTGTTAAGTATTTGTCATTGGTGGATTATCTGACATATCTAATGTGATAATTGAGTATTCTGTCTTAGAACAAATTTGTTCAAAGTATCATGTATCGAAGTTGTGGAATTATTTTACTTCCTGAGTGTGTTTATTATCATAACTACTAGTCTTAAATTAAACAAGAGACTGTTCAAAGCAGTATATGTCTAAAAGTTTGTTTATAAAATAGTTAATCGTACTTATATAATTATTTGATTTGCTTAACATGACAGATGAGACCACTGTCACAAGGAAGATCTTCATTAAGTAGTCAAACGTTGAAGTTATTAAGGTCTATTGTTATTAGGAATCTGATATATAATATATAATATATATAATATATATATGATATATATATAATATATATATTTATATATAATATATATATATAAAATATATATATATATAATAATATAAATATTTATATATATATATATATATTATATATAGTATGTTAAAAACCAATTTGTGACGAACTGCAGCCGATTCTCAAAAAGTATAAGAGGTATACTGGTCTAGAAACTTGGAACTTATATACTATGTATGGTAAGCTCGAACATGGTAAATTCGAAAATCAATGACTGTATTATAGAAGTGGGTGGCCCCCGACAATGGCGGCGAATATTGCGCTTTACGGCCCTTGTGTGCTTGTGGGTGAGATTAGGCCTAAAAGTGAGTTGGAGCCAGGTGGACACCTGGCCGACCGCGCGAACGTATGTTTGTGTTATTATTATTCTCATTAGATCGTAAAAATTGAGCTCACGGAGTGAGCTCAATTTTGAGCCGATTTCAGCTTTGCTGCCTACCCCGCCGGGCGGTCAGCGAATTGCGTTCAGGCCTCGGTTCCGACTCCGGTTCCGACTCGGGCCGGTCGTTCCTGTTCAGCCTGTAATGGAGGAGTTGGCTCCGGCAGCCGGTGGCCGGGCACTGCGGTGCTGAGTTACTATAAACGATTCATGATAAAACGAATATTGGTGTCCTTAATGGTTATGAGTCGAGAATCTCGGAATATGATGGTTATACCCGTATAAGGGTGTATAGGACCCACCATTAGGGTGGGTCCTTGACTGAAAAAAAAGCACAGAGTGCAAAACAGACACCGAAGGAGGAAGGAAGGATGAAAGAAGAATAAAGAATGAAAGAATGAAAAGAAGCGAATCTGGACCAAGGATAATGGGGGATCAACCCGAGGGGTGTAAGCGGTTTTTGGCCTCAGCTCCCAACACAGAAGGAATGAGGCCCTTAATCCCCTCGGAGGGTAAACCCGTCTTACAACCCTTCGGGGTGATCCCCCATCTCAGGATTCAAACCCTTTCAAGGGGCGCATCCCGGGTTTTCTCTTGGAAGGTAATGTGTTCTTTAGATACTCTTGGTAATGAATTAACTGTTTATTCGTAAAGTTAGGTATGCTTATGTTAATATTACCAATGCACGTGGTAAATTAACACTAATTGTGTAGAGAATGATGAGTATTGTATAAGATATTACGTGTTGAACTGACGATGATGCGTTAGAACGTGTGTCCTAGGTTAATTTTGTGAGTAATGTTAGGTTTGCCCCGAGAATTTTGCTAATGTCTATGCTTTATATCCATAGTTCAAATGATGTTATAACTCGAACACGACGTGACACTTTGATTGAAGTTGTGGTCAATTCATATTCAAGATGTTGATATCTTTTGATAGATTGGTTACTTTGTTTAAGATTTTGCTAGATAAATCTTTACCTGTTGTTGATAGGCGGGAAAAGTGGCTGATTATTCATACGCTCGAGTATGTTATTTTGCATTGTTGTACATTAATATTCTTAGTTGCGTTATGATATTGTAGCTTATTGATGCTAGAACTTTGTTGGTTAATTATACATTCGAAGGTCAGTACCTATAAAGAACTTATTTGTTGTTATTTTAATCCAACGATGATCTCTAAATGATGACATGAATCAGATAGTTTCAAATAGATCACAGACAGTGGATGGGTAGGGACTGCAGGGATGGTAGTTGATTACTGATTTAACAGATTTTACTGTCTTAAACATCGTAAACTATACGCCTTTTACGTGAATATTATTCAAGAACTTATTTTATGTATGTCAGGAATAAAATTTGTTATATTTTGTTATGTTTTGGTTAAAACTTGTTAGTTTCATTATTCGCTGGGATTAGTGATTTTTAGACGTGCTATGATGGATTTTTTGTAAATACTTACGAAGTTATGTAAGAACAGTTTGTTACGTTAGACATTAATTCTTTGCAATGATGATTAGACTGGTTTATGTTATTTTTTGTTAATATTAAAGAAGTTATGTAAAATTTAACATGATTGTTATGAGATAATGCTTAAAAAAGTGTGAATAGGTTACGTTTTTGTACGAAGTGTTTAGGTACTTTACTGCTTGTTATGTGTGTAAGCTTGTTTAATGTTTAGTGTTTATTCGTACGTATGGTGAGTATTAGGTTTGTCGTTGTACGTCGTATATTTAGTTCAGGTTATGTTATGTTAGCTTTTTAATGTAAAAAAATGTTACGTTAGCATATATCGATGTTTTATTAAAAAAAATAAGAACTTTAAATTTTGTTTTTTTGTTTTATGTTTGGATAAAACTGTTATGTTTACAGTTATTTGTTGTCTGTAAGATAATTAGACAAGATTATGAAAATTTCTTGTTAAATATTACTGTGTCAAATGTAAAATTAACGTTATATGTTAGAGATATGCGCTTGAAAAAAGTATGAATATGGTACGTTTTTGTTTGAATGTTAGTTACTTTTACAGTGTTAAGTGTGGAACTTTCTTAATGTTAACAGTTTATTCGTGCTTAACTTGTGTTAGATTTGTCTTGTACATATAATTCTTAGTTCATATGATGCTAATTTAGCTTATTAATGGGAAAACCTTGTTATGTTAGCATATATCCGTTAGTATAAAAAGAACTCATTTTGTGCTAGTTATCCGAAATGATACTCTAAATGCGGCATAAATCAGTAGTGTTAATGTAAAATTAAACATTGATATGTTAGATATGTTTGAAAAATGTGAATAGGTTACGTTGTTTGTACGCTGTGCTAGGTACTTACTGTTGTTAAGTGCGGAACTTTGTTAATGTTAGTTGTTTTTTCTGCACTAAGGGGTTAGTTTGTCAGGTACATTTATATTAATAGTTCTGGTAAAACTAGTTAGTCTTTATTAATGTGAGAACAATGTTACGTTAGCATATATCGTTTCGTAGTATATAAAGAACTTATTTTTGTACTATGTTATTGCTGTTTGGTGTGTTGTTAGTTGTTTGTTGTTGTTGCTTGTTGTGTTGTGTGTGTTGTTGTGTTGTTGTTGTGTTGTTGTTGTTTGTTGTTTTGTTGTTGTCTAACAGAATAATATACCCTTTTTAACTGCTATCGTTCCGTTCGTGCGGTCGTAAATTCTTTGTTTACTTTCTTCTGATTTGTTGAAAGAAAGAATCTCATTACTATAAATTGTTTACGCAAATACGATTCCGTTCATAGACATTTTTCCCTGTACTGAGAACGATGACATTCTCGCATCTCTACACCTTTGTTTGCATATCTTCACCGAGGGAAGCTTCGTTATCCCAAGAGTTTCCCATTTATATGTTTTAATCGTCAACCGATGATTACCGATCCATTGCTTTATTCCTGCCAGAGTTCAAATAATAGACCTTTATTCGTTTGTGCTGCTGGATTCATCAAGATTATCGACATGGCAGCAGCATGGCTAGAGGATAAGTGTGTGTTATCCAATGGCTCGACGAGTAGTGAAATATCTATCAGAGGTGACAGTGTGAGAGGTCATAATAGAATAGACGTTGTGTTCTCATCATGTGACGGTATTAAAAAACCCTGATGTACGCAACTACTGGAAACCCATCGATTGTGTGACCTTCATGCGTACGTGTATAAGTTTCACAGTTCGAACATCTGACAATATTACAGCATTGCTTAAATAAAAAACGAATTAAAATCGCACCTTAACGATGTTGACATACTTGAGGACTTAATACATATAGCACATGGTGTAATCTATGATATTTATCACCGAACATTATGGTTTCCCGTAAAAATACAGTATACAGTGCGTTAATAACTATCACTTGGATAAGTTTACTCTTCTCTTGTATGAAAAAATGCAGGTGCTGCTGAATCGTCATACGCCGAAAAATGGTTTAGTGTTTGCTGGAAGGCACATTTTTTTTTTATTAATATTCTGTTTCAAAGAGTTTAATCTTTAATGTACACAGGGACCCAAGTTATGTTGGATCCTATGTTCTCTGATTAGATGAATTATAATATTTAAAATAAACATGTTTTTTATGTATTATATGTTTTATGTATTTATATAACGCCTTTTCAATGAAAATTATATGTTTTAAAATATGAAAACTTGTTTTACTTCCCTCATATGTTCGATTTATTGACTAAGTTGTTGGATGGCTGTTTATTCGTCTGTGTGTGTGTTAAGTATGTTATGTTCAGAGTAGCTTTACAGAAGGTAAAACTTTACTTTGTTTGTCTTTACCGTTAGGTATTAATGATATTAGAGAAGGTTATGCTAAATTTTGGATGTCAAATACTACTAGTTAAGTAAAATAATATTGTCATGTTGATATATGTTTCGATGAAGTATGAATATGTTACGCTTTGCACACATTGTTAGTTACTTTACAGTATGTTAAGTGTGGATCTTTGTTAATGTAGCAGTTTATTCTTGTATAAGATGTGTCAGGTTTGTCTTGTACATATATTCTTAGTTCTGGTAAGGCTATGTTGGCTTTATTAGTGTGAAAACTTTGTCACGTTAGCATACTTTGCTGGTCTGTATGATAAGATTACACAAGGTTATGGTAAATTTTGTTAAATATACATGTTAATGTAATTAAACATTTGTTATCGTTAGAGACATGCTTGCAAAGTGTGAAATAAGTTAACGTTGGATGTTATTTAGTTACTTTACTGTTGTTTAAGTATTAAACTATGTCAATATTGCAGTTTATTTGAATTTAATAAATGTTTAGTTTGAATTGATTCTAGGGCTTTATAGTTCAATGAGCAAGTTAATGATTATTAATGTGACTTGCTACGTCAACATAGATTGATGATCTTTGTATAAAGAACTTGATTTTTATGTTATGTTTATCTATAGTGATACTCGAAATGTGCCTGGAACATAGTCAATAGATCAATATATCAAGAATGGACAGGAGGGTCGGGGGGGGGTTGGAGGGTGTTGATTTACTGATTCACGCTTTAAGGTATTAAAAACGTTACAATTTAGTAAAACATTTGACTGAATCAAAGATCAATAATCAATTAGATCACAACTGAACAGGAGGTGGCGGAATGGTGGTGGATGGTGGTTTGATTACTGATTTACTGCTTTAGGGTAGTAAAACATAAATTTAGTAAAAATATGACTTAATCAACAGATCAATTAGATCAATAGATCAAAACTGGACAGGAGGGTGGCTGGATGGGGTTGAATGGTTTGATTTACTGATTTTACTGCTTTAGGGTATGTAAAAACGTATAATTTTAAAGTTATAAATAAAAAAGTAATAAGAAATTTTATTTATTTATTTATTTTTTTTATTTTATTTTTCTTGATGGTTCTGAAATCCTTATTTCGAAATCTACAACCCATACATATATAAAGACACCAATTTTGTATCATTACACAAATATTTTAATAACTAAGCACCGCCACCGGAGCCAGCACCGTGCATCTTCAACTCCTAACATCCTCTGATCAGATTCTTCTTCATTCTTTCATTCTTATTCTCCTTCTCCTCTTTCTTTCTCCTCGCTTTTTTTGCACCTGTGCCTTTTTTTTCAGTCAGGACCCCCCTAATGGTTATATCATCCCTATACGGCTTATAAACCACATATTCGTAGATCTACGACCTCATACCCATATAAGGACAATCCAAAATTGTTATTATACGAATGTTATAACTCAGCACCGCAGTGCTCCCGGCACCGGTGCCGGACCCAACTCCTCCAATACAGGTGAACGAACGGACCGGACCCGGAGTCCGAACCGAGTCGGAACCGAACCTGGAACCGAATTCCGCATGGAACGCGGAGCAACGCTGACAATGGCGCAAAAATTTGATTCCCCTACGGGAACAATTTTTTACGTCTAATGAACTAATTAAATACACAAACATACTTCGCGCGTCGGCCAGGGTACCACCTGCTCAACTCACT
>JABUQX010079421.1:0-5000 GCA_015478945.1 Trachelipus rathkii
AGAGAGAGATGGCAATTACTGCAAGAAAATAGTGTAAATTAATAAATTTAGTAGGTTTAGTGTGTGTTTATAGTAAGTACGTCGAAGTAATGTAAGTAAGTAAGGTAGGTATGTAAGTAAGTATATTGAAGTAAGTTTGTAAGTAAGTAAGTTTAAGGGTATGTTAAAATTGCGTTATATTTTTAGTTGGAGATTTAAAACTTATTATCGTTTGGTAAGCTGTTGTTGAGAATCTTTTATGCGGTGTATTTTGGTTGATATTAAATAGATTACTTGGCAAACTTTAAGTCTTGTTGTTTTTGATTTTTTTTTTTTTTTTGAAAAAACGCTTCTTAGTTGAAGGGGGAGAAAGTTTATGACAAAATGTAGGAAAAGGGTATAACCTTTTCGGTGATAAGTATTTTTGTTTGGTATCTGAATGTTCCTCTATATTTATTTGTTATTATTATTATGGATATATATATAATTATATATGTATATATATATATAGTATATATTATATATATTATATATAATATATATATACTATATATATATATATATATATTTATATATATATACATATATAGTATTATAATATTATATATATTATAATATATATATATATATATAATATATGATATATAACTATATATATATGATATATATATAATATATATATAATATATAATATATATGTATATATATAGTAATATATATAATATATATATATATATATATATATATTATATATAATAATATATATCATATAATATATATATATATATATACTATATATATATATATATAGTATATATAATATATATATATCGATTAGAAATAAGATATCTTATTAGCTTTCGAATAATTCCGTAGCTTGGGTAATTCGATAGGCTTCAAATGAAAAGAAACTTCTTCACATTTTGGAATAAAGTCTTGTATGATGTAGGTACAGGATGATAAAATCTAATTAAGAACGCATTCTATATAGTATTTTACCGCGCGAGATGTGCGAAAGCCCCAATGGGAAACAGTGAGAGAAATTTCACAGATCTGTCTAATTTTGATTCTCATTCTTGCCCAACTTTAGCTAAAACTAGAAAAAAGATAGCATTGAGAGATCAGGTCAATTAGCTTTATCGGATTATCCTAAGAACGCTGATTCCAGCATCAAATAATCCTTGATATGATGGAATCCTACATTTAAGGTAGTAAAGAAGTTCAGAATGAATAAGAAGAAACCGACAGCGATAAAGTGGCGAAACTTGGAGTTGATGATGATAACGATAAACAAAGAAAAGAATATGATAGACCCAAAAAAGAAACATAATCATCAGACACTTAACTAAGAAGATCACCTGATAAAAGAAATATCAATCCCATTATGTTAATCCTTAATTGGCAATGTTTTGATAATAAGATAATGACCATGTTTATTATTTCTAAAATTGAATCGACTCCTTTATTTATGAATGAAATAAAAAAGGTAAAGGGCAGTTGAAAACAATTCACTGAAATGATTCACAGTGGCAGGAATTTCCGTACAATCATTTGACCTTATAAAAAACTATCATTTAGAATGGATCTTGTTGCAGGATCTAAAACTATAAAATTTTCTTTGTTTGAAAAATTTATAGCAAACCCTAAACCATAGCGTTAAGAGACACAGTGAATAACAGTTTTGTGCAACGAAATGTAGTTTTTGAGTGGATTGTGATTTGGTTGCAAAGTTTCAATCTTTTCAGAATCACATTATTATTATTATTATTATTATAATTATTATTATTATTGTTATTATTATTATTATTATTATTATTATTATTATTATTATTATTATTATTATTATTATTATTATTATTATTATTATTATTATTATTATTATTATTATTATTATTCTATTTATTATTAATTATTATATTATTAATTTTATTATTATTATTAGATTATTTTTTGTTATTTATGTTTATTATGTTATTTAATTACATTACATTGAAATACTTTTCATTTTCATTGATTGACTATTATTATTATTATTAGAGTATATTATTAAATTAAGATCATTGTATTATTATTATGATCATTATTATTTTATTATATTATTATTATTATTAGGAGTTATTTATTGATTATAATTATTTATTATTATTATTATTATTATTATTATTATTATTATTTCTGTTAACTAAAGCTCTCAGTACTACTATAATTACTAATATTACTATTAATGTTAAATATCACTAATAAAACTACTGCTCCATCTACTACTACTACTACTACTACTACTACTACTACTACTACTACTACTACTACTTCTACTATTACTACAACTGCAAATGCAATTACTACTGTTGTTAAGCTTGCTATTATCATCGCTACTAGAATAACTGTTACTACTACTATTACCATTAATACCACTTCAACTACTACTACTACAACAACAACTACTACTACTACTACTACTACTACTACTACTACTACTACTACTACTATCACTACTACTACTACTACTATTCTTAAAACTTCTCCTACTATTACTAACAATGTAACTTAAGACCTTTCATTGTGAAAGCAATGATTCCGGGTTCTCATTTTCAAAGACAACCAAGGTATAATTTGTCATAATAAATATATTTTTTGTTGGTTTATTAATTGCGTCTTATTAATTTATATATAATATGTAAAATTTTCACTTATATCTTTCTCAATATGAGCAAACACACACACTTACACACCTAGACACGTACACACAGTCACACACACACAAATTTATATATATATAGTATATATATATATATATATATAATTATATAATATATATATAGTATATATATATATATATATATATATAATATATATATATATATATAGTTATAATATATATATATAGTATACTGTACATATATATATATATGTTTCCTTTTTCTTTATATATATATAAATCAAACATATATATATTAAATATATATATATATATATACATACACACACACACACACAAATATAATATATATATATATATATTTTGCATAAAAAATTATCATGCAGCGGAAAACCCTTAAGGCTTAAGCATCTTTCAATTGATTGGTGTTCGTGGTATTTTCCTCATCACCACAGTATATACTGTAATATAAATATATATATATATTATAATACTAATATAATATATAGTATATTATATATATATATATATAGTATATATATATATATATATATATTATAGTATATATAATATATAGTATATATATATATATTATATACTATATATAATTATATATACATATATATATATATATATATAATATATAATATATATATATAATATATATATATATATATATATATATATATATATATATATATATATATATATATATATATATATATATATATATATATATATATATATATAACGCGAGGTTAAAGGGTCGTGTTTGCCAAGGTTGGGTCATGCTAAATTAAGCTAGGATGAGATTTTTTTTTTCTTTTTTTTTTTTTAACAGTTGTCACCACCACTCACGGGCTGAGCCCTATTCAAGGTGGGGGTGTAGTACACACACAAGTTCACCTTCTAGCGTAAATTACGCAGATGAGCACAGAAGCAAGCTTTAAAGTGAGGGAAATTAAATACAGCAGGAAACACAGAAGATGGAAGAGAATTCCACAGAACAGAAGTGGCAGGAAAGAAGGAAGCACCGCAGCGAACTAGCCTGGAGTTGCCAATATCAACACAAAACTCGTGCGCAGATACAGCACCCCTTGTGCTACGAGGACGTCGTAAAGGTGGTGGTACGCTACGTTTGTTTTTTGTTTTTTTAAGCTAGACCAGGTTAGGCTACATAAAATGAGGTTAGGTGAGGAATCCTTACGTCCCAGTAGTGTTTGTTTCAGCTATAATCCTTTACAATTACCCAGAATCCTTTGCCATTTTAGTAACAAAACCATCGCAAATTTTGATGTCGGAAAAAGTGGTGGACATCTGAAACCTTCCTCTGAAGTCTAAAGTTATGTGAAATCTTGACATGTTAAACATTTTATGTGGGTAATTTATTAACTTCTGAGCGTTTTAAATTAATTAGAGCATATTTTGAGTGTATAAGTTTCTATACATTAAAATCTCTGATACACTTGCACTGTTTATATATATATATATATATATATATATATATATATATAAATATATATATATATCTATATATTATATATATATATATTATATACTATATATATATATATATTATATATATATATATATATAATATAGTGTATATATATAATATATATAATATATGATATATATATATATATATATATATATATATATCATATATTATATATATATATATATATATATATATATATATATATATATATATATATATATATATACTGCTAAATAAAAATTTGTTTAAATCGTAATTGCTAGTAATTATGATATTACTCTTTATTTTTTTAGTTTATAGTTATTCCTTTCATATATATTTCAAAATAGAAAACGCTCTTCGTATACGTAACTAAATTAAAATGTAAAAAATATTCTTACAATGTTCTGTCGTAAACTTTAACCAATGGAAGTTTATGATTTCAGGCTTCCGTTGATGCAAATGTCCGATTTCTTCAAATTTCAATCGCGGAGGTGTTATTAATTTTAAATTGAGGTCTGATGCAGGCCTAGGGCTCTCTCTCTCTCTCTCTCTCTCTCTCTCTCTCTCTCTCTCTCTCTCTCTCTCTCTCTCTCTCTCTCTCTCTCTCTCTCTCTCTCTCTCTCTCTCTCCATTCCTTTTCTTTCTCATCACCTCAATGTATACATTATAATGATTTCTGATGCAAAATATTTGATATCCGCGGATACGGGCATACATGCGGCTTTAAATTTTTCTGTTTATTCTATATCATCATCATCATCATCATCATCATCATCATCATCATCATCATCATCATCATCATCATCTATCATCAACTCATCATCTCGCTCAATTCATCATCATCATCATCATCACCTTCTCTCCCAAAGACTGAGGGTA
>JABUQX010079422.1:0-61329 GCA_015478945.1 Trachelipus rathkii
CTCTCCTCTCTCTCTCTTTCTCCTCTCCCTCTCTCATCTCTCCTCTCTCTCTCTCCTCTCTCTCTCTCTCTCTTCTCCATCTCCTCTTCTCTTCCTACTCTCTCTCTCTCCTCTCTTTCTTCACTCTCCCTCTTCTCTCTCTCTCCTCTCTCTCTCCCTTCTACTCTCCTCTCTCTCTCTCCTCTCTCTCTCTCTCTCCTCTCTCTCTCTTCTCTCAGCTCTTCTCTCTCTCTCTTCTCTCTCTTTCCCTCTTCTCTCTTCTCTCTCTCTCTCTTCTTCTCTCTCTCTCTCTCTCTCTCTCTCTCTCTCTCTCTCTCTCTCTCTCTCCTCTCTCTCTCTCTCTCTCTCTCTCTCTCTCTCTCCTCTTCTCTCATCTCTCTCTCTCTCTCTCTCTCTCTCTCTCTCTCTCTTCTCCTCTCTCTCTCTCTCTCTCTCTCTCTCTCTCTCTCTCTCTCTCTCTCTCTCTCTTCTCTCTCTCTCTCTCTCTCTTTCTCTCTCTCTCTCTCTCTCTCTCTCTCTCTCTCTCCTCTCTCTCTCTCTCTCTCTCTCTCTCCTCATGGAAAAACCGTTCAATGCAAACACCATAAGCTCTCCAAATGTTCTGAAACTGTTATCGGCATAAAAAGGGACCTAGATTTCCCCCATCTTAACTTAAATTGTCCAGTCTTCCAAAATCACCCATCTGATCGCTCACTGACAAAGTCTCAATCGATAGACTTTTGTAACCCAGCGGATCCCAGTATTCGAAACTCTAACTTCCGTTACAAAAAGTGACACTTTTCCGGGGACACCTTCCTACACTGTCCCCATAGAAACAGTCCCATATTCTCCACTCGTTTCTGGTTCTGCTTGCTTGGCAGTTGCTGATATCGCTTCTATTCCTAAACATGAGAATTTTGGTTGCTCTTCCATCTACCAACCAGGTCCAAACATAACATGGACCTTGGTTGAACTCACCTTCGCATTCATGGCAAAACTCCCCCCCCCCCCCCCACAAAAAAAAAAAAATTTATTCATACAACCAAAATCTGTTGTGCGATGTTCCTTACCACCATGATTTTTTGCACCTCCTCCTCGTCGGGACACACATCTCAGCCGTTCCTCTCCATCTGAATCCACTTCCAACACTACCCCTAGCCACATAGTGACAGTTTTCTCAAAAAGACCATCCTCATAATATTCATAACAGAGCAAGGAAACCTTCCTTCAATGGAATTGTCGTGGCTGCTACTCAATTTTGAAAAACTTGTTCAACTAGTACACCAAAGTGCATATGTTTGCAGGAACTTCAACTATGTTATCGCGACTTCTTCCAACCGTGGGAATATAAATCACCGCTAATCTATAGAAAGAAGTGACAATGATAGAGGAGGCGCAGGAATACTCATTCATAAATCTGTCCCCCTATTCTCCAGTCCCTCTTCAAACTAGAATTCATGCAGTGGCAGCACGAATCCATCTATCCACCGACCATACTGTCTGCTTGATCTGCTTGGCTCCGAGTAGTGAGTGTACTAAGGCCGAGTTAGCTGACTTTTAAAGCAGCTCCTCACTTTGGTTATTATACTGGGAGACTTCAACCTTGCCACTCCTTGACTCTGTCACCTCGTCTAAATCTAAGCATATTCTTGTTATTATGTAGGACTTTATTGTGATCTAATTTTTAATATGGAAATACATAGAACGTTTAGATACACACTTCTTCCTGTATAGATATTTTCTTTGCTAATTATACAGCAGTGAACATTAAACAATAGCCTTAAATGAACTTGTATCGAGCCTGATGTTAAAACCCCATTCTAGCTGGCGTCATGATTGAGCGAAGCCCCTTTTCATCATGGTACAGCTACCCCACTTTTCCCCTTCAATACGCGGTTTCCGCAAAAATCGCTCGACCGCGAATCCCTTTTTAAGATTAGACCTTGACATCCGTGAAGCCTTCTCAACTGGTGGGATAGTTCTTGGTGTCTTTTTTGACTTTTGATAAAGCTTATGACACAACGTGAAGAATTGGGGTTCTCCTTAAACTCCACTAGCTCGGTTTCCGAGAACAACTTCTTCTCCTTATTAAATACCTTCTATCAGACAGATCCATCCAGGTCCGGTGCTCTTCTGTTCTATCACGCCACTTCACTCTGGATGAAGGCGTTCTGTAGGGCAGTATTCTAAGTGTATTATTATTTGTTCTCGGATTCAATGACATCGTTTCTAACCTACCGATGTTCAATTTTTCTCTGTTGATGACCTGGCTCTATACATTACCGGTGCCAGGCTGCCATTTCTTGAACGGCAACTCCAACTAGCTCTTGAGAATATTACAATGGGGTAACTCCAATGGCTTCCATTTCTCGCCCACCAAAACCTCAGCAGTACAATTTAGGAAAACAGGGAGTCGAAGAACCTGCCACTTTAATCCCGCCAACCTAACCTTGTATGGCTCACCCATTCCTGAAACTTTACAAGTCAAATTTCTAGGCCTCATTCTAGATGACCACCTAACATACGCACCGCACATTATATTCCTGAAACGAATATCATCGCGTGCTTGACCTATTACGTCATCTCACCTCAAAATTTTTGGATTCTGATCGCAAGTCCCTTTTACGTCTCCACATCGACGTAATCAGATCGAAGCTGAACTATAGCTGCGTAGTATGTGGTCCGGCCTCCCCAACTCTACTACAAATTTTTCTTTTAAAAAATTTCTACATCTGTTAAATCCCATCCAAAACTAGGCGATCCGTATCTCTACTGGAGCCTTCCGATCGTCTCCCCGGGTGAGCCTTGAAACTGAATCCGATTTGATGCCACTCTTTTTTTCGAAGGAAATGCATCATGTGCACAAGTTATCTTCGCTTTCAAGCCCCAATACCCTCTGCTCTGATGCCAATTCTGCGAGAGATACCTCAGAATCCTTCTCACTGACCATTTGCAAACATAGTTTATAACATTCTTAACTTCCTCAACATCCCTTTTTAAAGGTGCTACCGTTCTCTTATGATAAAGGGTATACACATTGGCTATTCCCTGCTCCCACCATCTTCCTGGTCCTGACCTCTCTCTCCAAATCTAGCCACCCCGCTACCTTGTTAAAGGCATTCTTGTCTCATTCCACAGTTCAGATGGATTTGCTCCAGTGTTTACTGACGGCTCTAAAACAATTTTTTAGGGCAGAATTAATGGCTATAAAGCCTCTAGAATTTTTTTCCTTAACTAAGACCACTCATGTCATTTATTCTGGTTCGGTCAGCGCCCTCCTGCGCTTAGAACCCCCTATTCTAAAAACACAATGCCTGGTCCTGGCCCTCTCTCCAAATCTAGCCACCGCGCTACCTTGTTAAAGGCATCATTCTTGTCTCATTCCACAGTTCAGATGGATTTGCTCTAGTGTTTACTGATTGCTCTAGAATTTTTTTCCTTAACTAAGACCACTCATGTCATTTATTCTGGTTCGGTCAGCGCCCTCCATGCGCTTAATGTCCCCTATTCAAAAAACACAATTGCCTTGGTTCCTGACCTCTCTTCCCCAAATCTATGCCACCCCGCTTCCTTGGTTAAGGCCATCATTCTTGTCTCAATTCCACAGTTCAGACGGAATTTGCTCCAGTGTTTACTTACGACGGCTAAAAAACAGGGGACTGTGGGGTGTCTTCTGTCTTTCCTGACCGCAACCTCTCCTTTACCCTTCCCCCTCATGCTTCAATTTTTTACGGCAGAATTAATGGCTATAAAGCCTCTAGAATTTTTTTCCTTAACTAAGACCACTCATCTCATTTATTCAGGTACAGTCATCGCCCTCCTGCGCTTAGAACCCCCTATTCTAAAAACAATGGTATCCGCTGTACAACATCTTCAATGGCTGTTCCACTCTCGCAGTAAACAATTTAATTTGCACTATGTTGAACCCCTCTCACTTAGGGGTAACTCAACGAAATCGCTGACGGAGGCCAGAATGACCGCCTTTTCTTTCCGTAGCTGCTCTAGGTACCTCCCATCAACTGATTATTATCCTGCTCTCTGACAAGGCTTCCGGTCTTACTGGCAGGAGTACTGGACGAGTGATCAGCGAGGGACTGGAACTTAGAAATATAAAGCCGATCATTGGTGAGTGGTCTTCCTCTCATCGATGAAATCGCTTGCACGTCGTTGCATTTGCCACACCAACATCACTCACAGCCACTAAATGTCAAGGGATCCTCCTCCCATCTGCAGATTTTTTCCGTCGCCATACCCTACAATCTGTTCACCATATCTTCATTGATTGTTCTCAACTGGACCTCATTCGCCGTCATCATTTTCCTACTCTATGGTCCATAACACCTTCTAAAAGGTTATCTCATATCTTGTCTGAATAATCCCATTTTAATAGTGACTATTTTCTCTTACCTTCAAGAAATGAATATTCTTCACAATATATAATTTTGTAATGTAATATAGGAACTATATACAATGTAGGAACATCTTTTTATTTATTTTTTGACTGAATATTCATTTCGCCATCTAAATTTTCTTTTGTGATATATTTAAAATAAGTATGAGCCAGGATCCACCCAAGGAGTTGAATATTCAACCCAGTGTTGCTGCTTCCTTGTAGGCCGTGGTGGGTCCTGTTCATAAACTATAATAAATAAATAAATAAATGCACCTTCAGAAAATGGCTTTAGACGATGTGACTATTTCATTCGCTATGACATAGTTAGCACTTACTGTAGCATCACTATTCTTATTTATGTTTTTAAAAACTGATTGTCTATTCTCTAAGTCGGTAATTAATTTGGAAATTGATTCTTCGAGAAGCTTGCCATCATAACGTTCGTAGTTTTCTTCTTGATAGTTTTATAATGTCTTTGAACATTATGTTGTATTCTCTGACAAATCAGGCAAAAGTTTTGAAATATGAAACCACACCTCTCAGATTTTGCTGAAAATTGATGCATGGGTACAGTTTAGGCTGAAATCACTGAATCTGAAATCTGTGTTTCAATATAATTAGAAGCAAAGTTATGAACACCCCAAGTTTGGGGGTTTGGGCCACACCCCACATTTTAAAGACTCGAATCTCAGTCCCTATTTTACATAAAAGGTTGAAAAAAAGCCATTCAAAAGAGAATTTTTAGCTCTTTAAAAATGATTGTCAATATTTTATATAAGGACAATATTTAAAAAAAATTACAGCCATTTTAATTTTTAATTGGCGGGTGACCCCCAAAGCACACTGAAATGAAAAAAATGTAATTTTCTTTACAAAGCATTACTAATCTACTTTTAGGAGATCCATCATTCATTTTGTATATTTATGTTAATATGTAAGATATACAAGGTTAAATATTTATATATTTTTAGCAATTTTTAAAATTTAGTCTATGGGAGTTTTAAAAATTTTAATTAACTACGTCTAGAATCAATATGTTAGAAGGGAATTTTGCAGCAGCTTTTGGGTCAAATGAGTATGTGATTGCGACGCCAGCATTCAATTGGGGGTACTGAACACACACCCATAATGTTCTTCATCAGTACCCAACATGTATCCTCAGTGGACAAAAAAGAGAATGTTTTTCACAATCTGGTGCATAAAGGAAAATAGTCAACGAAAAATAGCAAATTACCTGAAAAAAATACTCATTTGAAGATCCACTGATAACTACTATTTTATAATAAAGTAAGATAAAAATATATATCATAAGTACAAAAGAAGCATATTGGCCTATTTTTGTAATCAATTTAGGTCATGGAAGGAATTGATTTTTATGTCTGATGTATAATTGAATTTACGTGTACAGTGTGTATTCGTATGAAAATATAGATGTTGAATATGCATTTAAACAGTATTTAAAATACCTATGTTGGAATTTAACTATATATGGTAATAGTCTACTTAGTACTCACCTTTTTAAAGTTTTAGTACCTACAGGTCTGTTCAAGTATTTAATGTTGCATCAAATATTATTAATATATCTGATTATGGATTTAAGGTAAATATATATAATAATAACTAAAAATTTAATTAATAAAATTAGTAATTAATAATAATCTTTAATACAAAAATAATTAGAAAAATATACTAATGGTTGTTGAAATATATTTTGATTAAAGATTTACTCAATTAATCCCGTATGAGAAGAGGAGAGACTCTTAGTTAGCAAGCCTCTCTAACTATGAGCGCAGCAGATCCAATGACGAGAATCACAGGCATTGAGGAGCATTGAGACACAGGATGAGAGAGAGAAGCACGGTGTGATTATTTAAACTCCTTAAAACTTACAAATAAATATTCAAGGTTCATTTACAACACGCAATCACACACACATGCTAATAAAAATTTCTTAACACGAAAAATATATTAAGTAATCGAGTGAACGAGGCACACAACTCACACAGCAGAACAATTAACTACATTATTAATATCTCTCCCCACTCATACTCCACCATTATAAACAATTTAACTCACAAATATACATTACTAAGGTAAGACAAGGATGTATATATATAGACAAACAAGATAATATAACTTGATATTTAAATTAATTCTTTATCTTTATTTTATTCTTATAATCGTATATATCCTACACGCTCATTAAATAACTAAGTTCTATAAGAAAATATTATAAAAAATATACTAGCGCATGAACTTTTACGCGCTGTCAAGTACTTTCTGTTATTATTATGTTATATTATATATATTAGATTATTTTATTTTTATATTTATGTAGTTATTTATGTGTAACGCACTCACTTATGAAACATCAGGTTTTAAATAAGAGAACAGAAGGATGCGATAATAATAAATCGCACATTATCATACAATGTTATAATATATATGTCCTTATAATCATGTGAAAAATTGTAGTAATATCAATAAAAATGTAAATAAATAATCACTAATATGCTGAGTACTCAAATAATAATAATATGGTATAGAAGATAGTTATATACATTAGTAAAGGATTTATAATGGTAGTAATTACAGAGAAAGAGAATTAATCCTCTCCGATATATATCTTTAATATAATGTATATATTATATTTAAACACAAAAAGACATGTGTACTTAGTAAAAATATATAATGTATATAAAGTATATTATTAAATATTAAATAGTATGCAAAATTATATAAAATATATTAAATATTAATAAATAATTATATTTTATCTATATTATATATGAGTGTTATTATTTATATTATTTATATATATATTAGATTTTTATATTATATACATATTATTACTATATTATTTATATATATAAAATATAATAATTACTCAAGTCTTTTTATAAATATTATTAATACAATTATATAATATATCATTCTATTTCACATAATTATTAATATAATAGTAGAGTTATATATCATTATTTATATTTAATATTCTATGTAAGTATTATAACAATATGTACTTAATAATATATATTATTATTAGTGCTTCTAGGCAGAGGATCACATCCCTGAATTCTAATATTATACAATATTATCACTATCTCTTTAACTTTTCTATGAATTGATATGTGATATTACCTATATATTCACTCTGCAGTGTAAATAGTATTACTGCTAATTAATTTAGGTATGATAATCTAGTATTATATATATATATATATATCTTGTTTTATATATTAATAGTATATAATAATATAATTATATATAATATATATATTTGGAAAGCTATTATATTTATTTTGACAATATCTTGAGATAAATATTCCCTTAAATAATTCATTATATTAAATATATAATATAATATAATTAAATTTCAATATTTATAATTTAAAGTATATTTTATTATATATATTTTGAAAAACATATGAATTATCGTAAACTGATTAATACTCATTAGTGCACTCACAATCAGCTATATAATTCTTCACCAAATTTAGCTATTAAATTAATTAATTGTGATATATAATAGTCAATTAATAGATATATATAAATTCTTTCATATTTATCATGAATGTTTTTTTTCTTATATAATATATATAACTTTTAGGTATTGTAATTTGATATGAGAGTAATTTATGAAGATGATAAGTTTTAAATATATTTTACTGGTTGTGTTGTACAATTTTAAATAGTAGGACTATTTTGGAAAGAAATAATTAATGTATATCAGGCATTTGGAGTACTAAGGTCATCAGTCAGCTGACTTCACAGTAGTAATAGGATTGGTCATTATGTATATAATTCTCAATTCCGTATATATATATATATACATGAGCTGCTTACAGGGTCTTGAGAGAATTACATGTTCTAATTATGTAATTCAACGCTGAGGTTTAATAGATATATTTATCCTCTAATAAAATAGATTCTAATATAATAGATAATAGACAAAAATATTCTATGCATCAATAATATATATCACATTTACTCATAAATAATTATATATATCATATTTAATATCTGATATATATATATATAGATATATAGAACTCGGCTCCACTTGGACTGCGTGATTAAATACAAGCTTGTTAATAACTGAAAAAATTAAAGTATATTATTTTAAATTAAATTTTATAAAAAAAATTTTTTTATATATAAAATTATAGTTAACGTGGACATAAAATCTAGCAATATTTCAGTATGTATTATAACGTAAATTATAAACTTAGGAAATGAATATTATAAGGAAAGCATTTTATTCGCCAGTAAGAAAATAATTTTATATATATATATAAAAAAGATACCTTTCATTACTAGGCAATAATCAAGGGTCCATTTTAATTATAAATAAATATAATTAACTATATATATATAAATAAATAATTAAATATATTACATTCATTATATTATATATATTTTAATAACAAGTTGATAAAAATAATTACTTATTAATTAGTAAGTAGAATAGTATTATAAATAATTACTAAATAATTACTAAATAATGAAATAATAAAAAATATAGAATATAAGCTTTAAAACTCTATTTTTATCCTATTTATCAACTCTCCAAATATGTAAAGAGTGATATATGTAAAGCTCGACACATCTCACGTACATCTTAATCATTTATGGAATAATTTGTGGCACACAATAAAAAATTTGATTGTACATTTAAGCAAGTGATCACAGAACAGAAATCAATTCACCGATATTCTATAAGAAATTCATAAACATACAAATCTTGGCCTCAATATTTCGACACTGGGACAAATAAGAAAAATAAGCACACTCACACAGAATCATTTGAAACACGAACAATCTTCAAGAATCTAAATAATATAGATCGAAAGCTAATTTACTTTAACATACTC
Source organism: Trachelipus rathkii (assembly GCA_015478945.1). Lineage (NCBI taxonomy): Eukaryota > Metazoa > Arthropoda > Malacostraca > Isopoda > Trachelipodidae > Trachelipus > Trachelipus rathkii. The sequence goes on from JABUQX010079422.1 coordinate 9,247, forward strand.
CATTCTTAACTACTCCTAATTCTAATATCTTAAACATTCTCCTCATATTAACTAATCTATGTTACTCCAAATATCCACATTATAATATACTAATTGGTAAATATTATTTTATATAATTTTAAACTAATATGAATCTAAACTATACCTACAATTTATAAAAGATTACAATTATATCTACTTTCCCTAAAATATCCTCCAAAAATAAGGTAATATAAAAACTTAAATATATTAAAATCAATCATCCTTATTATAATAATTTCCTCTTTAAACTTAATTTAAATCACTACGGTTAATATCCTTATTCTCTTTGTCTAAGGATCCGCATTCTTAAATGGACATCATTCTCTTCCTTTCACAAAGACGTAATTTTATTCCTCCAAGTATAATCTTCATCTTTCATACGCCATCCCTTTAAGCTAAGTGCCTAATTTACATATATATATATATATAAATTATAATAAAATAAATGAATATAACACTTAATATATAATTAATAATAAAATAAAACTCAATTAATAATAATAATAATATAAAAATATAAATAATAATATAATATATGGCAATAATAATGAATAAGAGATTCTGACTTATGAAGTGAAGTGAAGTGAATAATAATAAAATAAATCATAAGGGGAAGTGATTATCACAACTCATTAATACTCCATAGTAAATAATAAAAAATAATTAATAAATAAATTATTAACCTAATATATAATAATAATTACTTTTATTAAAAAAATAAAGTTGCGATCAAGATATACTCATATAATGAAAAAATAATCTAATTTATTTATTCAAATGTCTCTAATTTTATCTCCACTCTATAATATAATTTTAATATTATAAATAATATAGCTCAAAAAATATAAAAATTAAAAAATAAATATCCAATTAATTCCATAATAATTAATACTGATAATCAATAATAACCTATAATTAATATACCCCATAACTACGAGCACTTTTTAAAGCCTCATTTCGCGTTCTCTTCATAAGTATTTTACAATATCTATTAAATAGAAAAATATAATAAAAATATATAGTATTTATATAAGATCATGTTTGTGTAGTCTCCAGTTAAACAAATTTCTTTAAATGGTCAAGTGATGGCTTATATAAAGATGTTCACTCGATATAATTGTACATAAAAATATTTTAGACATCTTCATAGGTAGTTATTTTAGATCTGTAAAAGTTTCCAAGTTTGCTTTCATAAAATAATGATTAAGAATAAAAAATTTTGGCTACTACTCAATAAGGTAATAATCCGTATATTAGTAGAGAAATGTATTAAGCATTTAAAATAATAAGGTAGTAGTAGATGCTGTTAATTCAGTTTGATAGGGTATAAACTATTAGTGATAAAGTTCAGGATATCTTCCTATTCTTCCGCTAAATTTTTCTTTTTCCTCATTCATTCCTATCTAAGATTACTAAATCTTATCTATTAATATTCCTCAATATCCATTATAATAGGTTCGATACGTGCTTAATTCTCTGGTGCCATTCAGGCCTAGAGACAGTGTCATGTCATTCAGTAGGTCGTGAGAAAAATTCTATCGTTCATCCTATATCACTCTCGTAATTTCCATTCAGCTTAAGATAAAATAGTTGCTAAGATAGGATATATCTCTATTACGTAACGAGCAAAGCTGGTACTATTTCAATCAAAGGAAATAGTTGCGCTATAACCTCCTTATGTTCTTTATATATCCTATACACACTAGACAAAATCATATATCACATCTCTTTGTAGAATGTTGTTAACATCTACTCAGTTTTATACCTCCTCTTATATTCGATTCATGATCTAATGTATGTTGACTTCACTAATTCTCCAAATGAATAATTGAGCTATATATTATCATTCTCAGGCCTACTCGCTCAACTATAATATTTACCTTATATAGTCTCATACTTATAGCAATTTACTCACTTCCTACTCAATGATTAGTATGTGAAATGCTTTATTACTCACTATATATGTCAACCTATCGAAAAACAGGAAGCCGCTCTTTGAGATCTCTTACTATAATAATCATATCGCCCTAATGATATAGCTCTCACTATGTATAATATTCTATACTAAAGATCTATTGTAAAACCTCAACTTATTTCTCATAACTCTACCTTCTTTAGATATATCTTATCTGCGTAAACTCACATTATCCGTAATCTAAGCCTCAAGTAAACGTTAGCCCATCGTTGCACGAAGTCTACTGGCGCAATACATTTCCTATCTGAACCCGATTTTATGGTTTTTCGCCTTCTTAAGAACTAAGGGAGACTTGGGTGGTTTGGCGCTTGATATTATACAAAGCATTTGACCAAGTATGGCACGCGTCACTGCTCTCCCAAGTCCCCTCCTTTGGGTTTCCTCATTCTCTTTGTTTACTTTATGTCTAGCTTTCTTTTCAAATCGCTCAATATCGGCTGTTGTTGATGGGGCGACTTCTTCTTCTTTTCTGTCAATTGTGGTGTTGTTCCTCAGGGTTCTGTCTTATCTCCTACTTTGTTCCTACTTTTCATTAATGATCTTCTCACCTGCACCTCTAACTCTATCCACTCGTATTCGATGACTCGACCCTTCATTCTTTAACTCATATCAATTCTACTTCCACTTTTACTTCTAGAATTGCCTCTTCGTCTTAATCTTTCCGATTTTATCCTCGCTGATGTGATAGAAATAACTTTGTGAAATTCAATCTTTAAAACCTAACTTTTACAAATCTTCTTCTCCAAAAATACCTTCTAAACTTTCCTGTTCTCAATAACTCTCTCCAATTCGTCTCCCTGTTTGGACAATATAAACACCTTGGCCTCAACATGACAAAAAATGCCTTTTGGAACCATCACAATCACAACGGTTGCAGGGCGGCCTCAAAGAACTGGAAGTTCTGTTTAGGACTGTGAGACTTTCCTCCTTTTCTCAGGTGCTCCGCCTATACAAGCGTCTCATCCGCCCATGTATGGAGTACTGTTCTCATACTGGGGGGGGGGAGCTCTGGTTTTACCAGGCTTTTGGATAGGGTCGAGTCAGCCGCAAAAAGGCTTATAAACTGTTCTGTACTTTCCAGTTCACTTTGACCTCTATCTTTTGCGAGGCGATGTTGATCTTTACTCTAGTCTATAGCGTACCGCAGAGGCAACTGCCTCAGGGAACTTATCACTCCGTACCACCACCCTTTACGACGCCTTCGTAGACAATAGGTGCTGTAACTGCGCACGAGTATTGTGTTGACATTGGTAACTCCAGGCTAGTTTGTTGCGGTGCTTCCTTCTTTTCCCAGTCACCTCTGCTCTGGAAATTCTCTTCCATCTTCTGTCATTTCCTACTTGAAAATTTAATCTTCCTCACTTAAGGACTGCGTCTATGCTTATCTGCGCAATTGCGTTTAGAGGGTTGAACCTTTTAGAGTACTACACCCCTCCTTTGAAAAAGGGCTCTGCCCATGAGTTTGGTGGTGACCACTGTAAAAAAAAATTCCTTGCAATGGGCAGATATGTGGCAAATGACTGAACTCCTATCCCCCCATCCAAAACATCATCAGATTATCCCAGAAAAATCGTACTCTTTTCAACATTACCTTCAGATGGATTAATATGTCGCAACCAAACAAATTTTGACCTTTTCCAAACTTAAATACTAACCTTAGACTTCTAGTTATCACACAGACAAAATGCTACATTAGCTCTCTACCACAACTCACTATTCAGAATTGCAAATCTTTCTATCCCCTCTCATTCCATTCCACAGCAACACAAAACACATTTCACACACCACACCACACCACTCCTTTTCACCGGTTTCCTTTTCATCTTTGTTTCAGTCACAGCGAGCAAATCAAATTTGCCCTTTCTAAATACATTCATCACCTCTCTCCTCATCTCCTCAACATTTATTTCCTTCTGACATTTCATATACAGATACGGATTCATACATTTTTCGCCGAAGGATAGAAAGCGCTTACTTGCGATCACGACCTTCTCCGAGGCATGCCATTAGCATTCCTGGCAAAAGATAAGTGGTAGTAGGCAGCCAACCTTAACTACCACCGTCCCTTAGTAAGCCTTCTACGACACGCAGGGACAAACGTTGTTCCATTTTTCTCCCATACACTTATGGATATAAAGGGGAGGATGCTGTAGATGTTTTCTAGAAGAGGGTTGTGGATAAAGTATGTGTATATGATATGTTTGTTGTCTGGATAGGTAGATGGGTAGATATATATATATATATATATATATATTATATATATAATATATATATATAATATATATATATATATAATATATATATATATATATATATTTATATATATTATATATATATATTTTAATATATATATAATATATATATATATAATATATATATATATAATATATATATATATAATATATATATATATATATATATATATATATATATATATATATATATATATATATATATATATATAAAATTATTATTATTATTATTATTATTATTATTATTATTATATATTATTTTATTATTATTATTGTTATTATATATTATTATTATTATTTATTTCATTATTATTATTTATTATTATTATTATTATTGAGTTTTAATATTATTCAAAATTCTTAATATTTGTTCAATTAATCGGCAAAATAATCGGGGAAATTTGCCGATGACGATGACGATGACGATTTAAAAAAAATATGCCGATTTTTGCCGATGACGATGACGATGACGCATTAATCGTCCCATCACTAATATATATATATATATTATATATATATATATATATATATAGTATATATATATATATATATATATATATATATATATATATATATATATATATATATATATATATATATATATATATTCTTCAACTACCTTTTTCCCCAAGACTGTGGTAAGGTGGCGTAACAAGCATCAGAAAAAGGAAAAGCAGAGGTAGAAGAATTATGACAAAGTCGAAAGAAAGCCCAGCCTTACCGCCCTCTCTGTTCCATTAATTAGTTAGGACGAACTTCGTCGCAGTCAGAAAATCCACCCTAAGCCTTCACGGACTGCGACGGACCCTCACTATGTCGTAAACGTCAGTTAGGGTTCATCCCTTGACCCAGTGGGCCACAAACCAACCCCCCTCACAAAAACCCCGCCATTCTCTCTTATTATGCACCTTTGTTTTCTCGCCTCTGTGCCAAACTCACATTTCTCTCCTTCAGACATTCGTTTACTGACTCAACCACTTTTCTTGGATTTCCACAGCCGGTCGGTTTTCAACACACTTGCCATAGCTTAAAAACCGACTATCATTTCATCCTTTCCACATGACCAAACATTCTCAACATACTTTTCATTTATTCTCTCGTTTACCCCTTTTCTTCACTTCACACAAAATCTCTAATATGTTTCAATTTCCTCATTTTTATCAATCTTCTCACAACTAGCATGCCCCTAAGATTGTCCATCTACAACATTGAACTTTAGATCTATACTTCTTATTCCAGGGAACCATAGCTTCCCTACTATACAATAACACAGGTAACAACACTACTTAGTGAAGACCCTAGGCACTAAAGACTTAATCCCTTTACATTCACCAACGATTAATTGCACCAGCCACCTTCCTGCCATTCACAAACTTTCCTACAAACTCTGCATCATCCGTTCCTCTTCTCATCCAACATAAACCCTAAATATTTAAAACTCAGACACTTGTTCCAGCTGCTCACCATCTAATATAACTTCACACTGAGGACTGTTCTCACTCACAACCATAACCTTACTCTTATCTACGTTTACTTTCAAACCCCTCCTTTTACACACCCTGCCAAATCTCTCTACCCATCCTCTCAAACTCTTCAGATTCGCCACACAAAACCAAATTCATCCGCATATAATAGGTTCTAGGCACCCTCCACTCATCTCCATCCATTCTAACACCCATTTCCTGTCACGCCCACCTCAATTCTTTCATAACCCAAATCCATATACAAATTGAATAAACCAAGGAGACATAAGCACATCCTGCCTCACTCCGCTTATAATACTAACCAATCACTTTTGACACCATTTATTCTTACACACGCCTCACTATCGTCATACATACTTTTGATTCCATTCAGAAGCCTACCACCAACACCATATATCACAACACCTGCCATAGAGCTTCCCTATTAAACCTATCAATACCCCTTTGCAAATCCATAAAACCTTAAATTACAATTTATTCTTTCTCACTCTCCTTTTTCTCCATTAGTTTCTTCATTTAAATGATCTCATCCACACATCCTCTACTACTCCAAACGCACCTTGTTCTTCACCAATCAGTCCTTCAGTTCAGCCACTAGAATTATTATGTAAAGGTATTATTATCTTCCCTACAACACGATAAAACTAAATACCCCTATAATTTCTACAGTTCCCTTTATCTCCCTTACCCTTATATAAAGGGCATACTATTACTGCTCTCCTCCAATCCCCGAAACTATACCCTCCATAAAACGCTTTATTACACAACTTCAAGATCCAATCAATCACCATCTCGCCTCCGCTCTTGATCATTTCCACCAGTTTTAGCAGCTTTACCTACAGCTTGAACATATTCTCAACTTTCTCCACTCTACCCACTCCTCCTTCTTGCTAATAACCTCATCCCCAAAATACTTATTCCTTCTCTTAATATCGTAACCTATAATCAGTTATTATAACATTGAAGTACTTTCAAATATTATTCAGCTATCACATCTACCACAACTACCACAATCTCACCACATCTGTTACAAATTCTCTGTCCCTACTGCGAATTTTCAGCAACGTTCCCCTTATTCTAATTCTTAACCTTGCGCGCTTCCTTCCAGAAAGAGCTTCCTATTCCCTTGGGTTATGTCCCCATTCATCCTCCTTTCCAAACTGTTCAATTTACCTTTCTTTTCTCTTACGTATGCATTTTTTAGCCAATCACCATTCCTTTTTTCCTCCTTATATGATTCGAAGCATGTATCAATTACATTGCTTTTAGTACAATTCAACCACGCTTCTTTTTACTTTTAACCGCTTGCAATCACCTTCATTCCACCACTCTACTGTCTATCATTCTTACTTCCTACTTCCTTTGCACTGCACATACTTCTTTTTGCACTGCTAACAATTTGCTTCCTTCATTGCTTCCAGATTTATTCAGTTTTTCAAACTTGTTCAACATTCAACTGATTTACTTGCGAGCGTTCTTACATACTTATTCTAATTACCTTGTTCATTAAAATTTCTCACTCTTAATTTTACCCACTTCCTTCCGTATCACCTTCCTCTCCATCCAAGTCCTACTAATGTAATCTTACATAAAACAATATGATCAATCATAAATGATTCCATGATAAATCCCATTCCTAAACCCCCACTGATTTAACATATAATATACAATAAATAATATACATACTTCATATTAATCTCCCTGTAGCTTGACGTAGCGTAGCGGAACTACGCTCTGCTACCACTGCTCAATAATTATTATATTTGGGAATTTTGGAGCTAATATTTTATTTTCACATATGAAAAAGAATAGTATTACTTTTACAAAAAAAGAACTAAAATGTACAAATGCATGTCTTACAAACATTTGATACTCTACCAATTCTTCATTATTATCTCCTGACTACCCACAAAAACTTATCTGTTAAATACCATAATCCTATTTTGATTATTATTATTACTATATATATATATATATATATTATAATATATATATTATATATTATATATGTTACATACATACATACATACATACATATTATATAGCCTATTATATAATATTATATATAATATATATATAATATAATATATAATATATATATATTATTAATTATATATAATATAATATATATATATATATATATTAATAATATATATATATATATGATATGATATATATAATATAAATATATATATATTATATATATAATAATTATTATATATATATAATATTTTAATATAAATATATATATAATATATTATATAATTATATATATATATATAATAATATTATATATATATATATATATTATTATATTAAAATATTAATATATATATTAAATATAATAATATATATTATATATATATAATATATTAATAATAATTATAATATTAAATTTACTATATGAATATATATATATATATTATATATAATATATATATATAATAATATATTATATTTTAATATAAATAAATATATATAATAATAATATATATATTATATATATTAATATAATTATTAATATATATATATACACACACACTGGATTATATAATAAGTGAATTTATTAATAGTAATATTTAGTAGTGTAAGCTGGTATTGAATGCCTACAATGCTTATGATATATATTTTCTCTTGTAAATAATAAATTCACGAATAAAAAAAGAAAATGAAATTTAACTTTTGTCAAAAGACAAGGAAAAAAAAACATTTAAAAAAAATTAAACTGTAAAAATTATAAACTAGAAAACACTGTTTTATCTCACACACCGCATAGAATAGAGACTTGATGAATACGTAAATATTATATATGTCTATATAAACACAACTAAGAACATGTACAGGTGATTGTTTACAGTGGCTTGATATGCCTCCAAAGTAGTATCAGAATAGAGAAAGCTCTAGAGCTTATCAAAATCTGTTACAATAAAGGAGTAATTTCAGAAATTAATCTCTATCCAAGAATAATGACTTCTTGATTCAATATTTTCTATAGAAAATATTTTTATAAAAAAATTTTATTAATAATTTATAAATATGCTGAATTATTTGACTAGGAAATATAATGGTGGCATAATATTAGGTGAAAGAATATTTTGTAAGTTAGAATTTAGCGCTATTTAGATATCAATCTGTTTATGATTATAAAACAATGGTGCGTATATTGATTACCTTACTGTACTTTAATATCTACACTGTAAATAATTAATGTGTCTCTTTTCAATATCTATTGAGTAAGATTTAGTTACTCATTAGCTAACTCATGTAGACTTTTCCTGGACTATTTTCTATGCATTTGATTCCTAAGTCATTACACTTTGCATTTGTTCATATAACAAACTCACTTTTCCATCATATAATGTATTATGTAATGTCTCTGTCAGCAATACTTGATACCATAATGTTTGGAGTTTGATGATGTGTATGCATCAACACATTACATATTATGGTGCCCTTTTGGGCTGCAATTATCACTACACCCACTTTGGTTAACTTAATAACTTTACTAGCTCAAAATGTAGAAAATCCTCAACTCTAACGATCTTTTGAGTTGAACATTTTGCTATATAATTGGGGATAAAAGTTCTTATTTAATAATAATTATTGACTAACTCATAATAGATTACTTATTCTAGTACTTATTCTATTTTATCTATTCAATCTCATAAATTATATACTTATAACAGTCTACATTTTACCAGGATACCCATTAAACCTAATTATATATATATTATCAATATCTCTTTAAAAAAGAAAATACTAACTTTGTATCTGTTCATTATAATAATAAATTATCCTTTACTTTGGTTCAAACTGTAGACAGGAGCTTCGACTATCTACAAAATAGATCTTAGATTAGATAACAGAATGAGTAAAACATGAAATCTAAGTAATTTTGAATGGTGTAAGATAAGTTCATAAATATCATGCAGTTTTTTTACATTAGTGGCTGCCTTTGCACAAAGCGCCCATCAGTTCATGTAAAATTATCCAGAAACTGTAATATACCAACCATAAAAGAACTAGCGAAAAACTAGATAAATATATATATATATAACATTATTTAAGCTTAGAAGTTAATGATATACTTAAAATATCTCTTTCGAGAAGTTTGTACATATTTAAAAATAAATGTTAACTGTTACTATTATAAGTTATTTAAACAAATACATATATGTATCAATACCTTTACTAAAATTTTATGTGATCCTTCATATATTGGAAGGTTTGTACTAACTCATCTATAGGGAAATTTACCTGTTCAAAAGGACACTTCCATTTTTCTTTTGAGAGTATTTTTAACTTTTCAAATTAATATATAATGTTAGGGGTTTTTATATTTATTATTTTAATCTAACCTGGATAAAGTTTTAAATTGTTTAAAAAATACCTAATTAGCATTAAATTCTATACATAAAACAGTCAAATTAGTGAATGAAAATAATTATTTGTGTAAATTGTTGTGGATATAAATAAACATAAATATTTATGTAGACTTAATATTAATGACTTCATTAAAGTATTTATTGTATTGTTGATATGTGTGAATTTAAAACCTCAATAATTATAGCTGGATGTGATGTAGTTCTCAATATATGATATGATTAAAATATAATAAAAAATAATATCATTAAAATGATCATTTGAAATAATATAACATGAAAGACGATGTACCGAACGCCAGCATGCGACTTCGTTCGTTTTGATAGGTTTATAAAGGTTTTTATATACAATAAAAAAACATAATTTTGATAGCGTATATTTCAATTATTATGATATACTCGTGTACAAGGCTGGTAAATTATATCTATTCTCATGACTAAACTTCCTCAGCTATGTTCTACACTGAAAATGCTAATTAGCATACTAATATAGTTTAGTCAGAGTTTTATCTCTCTCTTAGGTTTTGTGTGTTATTGGTGGAAGTTATGTACTTAATTTGATTGAAACTAATTATAGATCATACTAATACTAAATCTTTCTCTTATCTCCTTTATATAATCCATGGTTCTCGATCGTGTCTTTTGGTTCATCTGGCCATATCAGGCTAGTGATAGATACTATGCGGCGTATCGGCATGTGATGTGAGAAAAATTCTCGTTCTACCTATCTACTCGCTAATTATTTACTCAGTGCAATGAAATCGTTGTGCAAGGTATTATACTACTTCGACGAGCCAAGCGGGTCATATTCATTCAAACGGATGCGCACTAACCTTTAGGTTCTCCTACTTGACTCAAATCTTTCTGGCTTAAACATTTATCAAATAAACATCTCAACATATTCTGGTTAAAATCATTCCTTCCTCCTCTTATTCGATACTACTGATGGTGCTCTGTTAAATATTTGCTAACTCTCTTAACTGAAGAAGAGCAATCTCTTATACCAAGACTACCTAATTTTCCTATATAAATACAACCTGGACGAATTTGCATTCCTCCTCCTCCTCTCAGGTTCCATAAAACGTCATAAATGCCTGTGATTACATAATATATTGATCAAGGCGTGTCATGGCTTGCTCCTGAGATCTATGAACTCATAGTTAGAAGGCGGGTGGCCTCCAGGTATGGCATTCCTCCACTCGAGATTTATGAGGTGAGTATTGATGCTTAATAGTGACTGACCTCGCTCCTCGTCAACATATAATATCTCTAATCTCTGTCTCAATTATAACTAGCTAACTTTCCTATATATTCTCAGTGTTGAAAACACGTACATGTGTCTACCTATTCCGAAAAAAGAAAGCGCTCTGATCCTTCTAACTAATCTACCTATAGCTCTCACTTGAATTATTTCTATCTAAGAATCTTTGTAAACCATTCTAATACTACTCACTTACTAGTGACAATCATGGAATTTCATTCTCTTCTTTTCCGAATAAGTCCAATGTCTCTGGCATTTACGGTGACGTTCAAGTGATCTACTGGCAGATAATATATATAATTATACTTTCTTCTATTTAACCGTTAATAATATGGTTTTCCAGTTCTTGAACTTACTGGGCGAAAAATCAAATTTGGTGCTTTTTGGGATATATCGACTTTTCATTTGACCAGGGTATATATTAGGACATAGCTGATTCACTGCTACTCTCAAGTACTCCACCATCCTTTGGGTTTCATTACCTTCTCAATTGCTTTACTTATATGTTCTACCTCATTTCAAGTGCCGCTCATAATCAGGTCTATACGTGCGTTGACTGGAGCGACTTCTTTCTATATTTATCTGATACAATTAAGTGTGTTATGTTTCCTCAGTGAGGTTCTGTCTAAATCTCCTTTAACTTTATCTTATTACTTTTCATTATGTATACTTACTCACCTGCATATCTAACTCTCCACTCATATGCCGATGACGTCGACCCTTCATTCTTTCAACTCATTTCAATTTTATCCAACCTTCTAATATATAAATATTTTACTTGTAGTAAAATTGCCTCTCGTCTAAACCTTTCCGATTCTATCTTCGACTTGAAATCTGGCAATAGTATATATTCCGATGTGAGTACGTCTCAACCTGTGAATGTCAATTATCTTTAAAACCTCAACTTTACAAATCTCCCTTAATGCATAATACTCTCTAAAACCCTTTCTAACTTTCCTATATCTTTCGACGGTCTCTCGTCTCTTCTTCGTATGACAATATAAACATCCTACTTTCGCAAAACATTTAAAACAAATAAAAATGTATTATATGCGAAACTCTTATCACTAATCATACATACGAGTTAGCTGAGGGTCGGCCTCAATTAAGAATGAGTAAGTTCTGTTTAGACTGCGAGATCTTTATATACTCAATCTTCCATCTTCAAGTTTACTACCAGCATATACAATGGTTCTCATCCGCCCTTGTATGGTAGTACTAGTTGACTCATATATCTGGGGAGGCTCTCTTGTTTTATTTCACCCGGGTTTGGACATATAAAGGTCGAGTTCAAATAGTCATCAAAAAGGACTTATAAATAATATCTGCTCTCGAGTGCACTATCACGATCATATTGACCCTCTATCTTTGCGGCTCTGCGATGTTTAGACTATATACCTGCGTTATCTCCGGAAATAAAGTACATAATGTGAAAGCAAAAGACATGGATAAATACAATAAGTAATCAACGACACACTAACTGTCTCTTCACCACTCTTTTACGACGCCCTGTAGTACAACAGGTGGTGCAATGTGTATGCTTGCGCAACGGTTATTTAGTGATATGAAATAAAATCGTGATATCTCACAGGCCAATTAAGTAAATTCGCTGCGGTTTGCTTTCTTCTTTCTGCCACCTCTTGTCTCTTTGGAATTCTCTTCCATCTTCTGTGTTTCCTGCTGAATTTAATCTCCCTCACTTTAAAACCTGCGTATGTGCTCATCTGCGTAATTTGCGCTCGCGGATGAAATTTTGGCGTGCAACACCCCCCTCCCTGAAATGTTATAAGGAACCATGCCCGTGAGTGGTGACAACTTGTAAAAAAAAAAAAAAAATACATATTTCTCATTTTCCAACTGTATTTCGATGTCAAATTTGCTTTCATGTCACTTGTGAAAGAACTTAGTCCAACTATTATAATTTTCTTATGTTTAAGAAAAGGGTTAGCACATACATTTTCATAGTTTTTCCCATTATTTAATAGAAGTTATATTGCGTAAGATTGCTTAATATTTTTTTTATAAATTAAAGTAATTAAAATAATTATGAAACTTGTAAGGTTGTTGGCATTTACAAATCCTGAAAAGAAAAAAATAAAACATTTAAAACAATCATATATATATATAATTTTTTAATTTGTACAAATGCTCAGTCATGAAGTACAAAATAGTTTTTCCTATATAAATGTAATTATGAAAATAAAATATTGATTTATATTTGAACCTTGTATATCTTATGGATAACAAAATAAATGATGGATTTCCTGAAAGTATATTAGGAATGCTTTGTAAAGAAAATTACATTTTTTCATTTCTGTGTACTTGGGGACCTTCCCCGCCCCCCCCCAAAAAAAAAAAAAAATTTAGAAATTAAAATGACTAATTTTTTTAATATGCCCTTATATAAAAAATGATGGCTTAATCATTTTTAAAGAGTTAAATATTCTCTTTTGAATGGCTTTTTTTCAACCTTCTATGTAAAATAGAGACTGAGATAAGAGTCTTTTAATTTTGGGGGGTTGCCAAAACCCCCAAACTTCGGGTGTCCATAACTTTGGTTCTAATCAACGTATTGAAAAACGAATTTCAGAATCGGTGGTTACAGCCAAAACTCTACCTATACAGACAATTTTCATAAAAATCTGAGAGGGTGTGGTTTTATCCTTTGACTGATTTGTCAGATATGTCGCCTTATACTCTTTCTCAGCCGCAATTTGTTTGTTGCAAATCAAACACCTAATCTTACCATTCGATTCGATGCAAAAATATAAATCTCTCCATGATTTCTGCATTGCTCTGCTTTCGCTAGCAATCTTTTTGTTTTGTCATATTGGAGTATATGGGTAAAGAGAAATTTATATTATGCATGAGGATGAACTTGTGAAATATACCTAAGCTTCACTTAATTACTACAAGCCTCAATAACAAAAAAAAAAACTTACAAGAATGAACTTGAAGGCTAGTGCCATTGGCGCTCGAGTTGCTAGATAGTACGATGTTTTTCTTGGTATTGAAATTAATTAAAAATTAAAAATAGCTCCTAGAGTACGGAATTTTTTCAATTACTTTTAATTTTTATAATCTAAATCAAACCGCTGGCCGGATGGGAACCCTTCGCGGGCCGGATGTTTGACAGCCCTAGATTAGGCAAAGGAGCGTACTTCAAAGGAGGAAGAGTATGTGCGTGTGTCTGCCGTAATATAAGGAGAGAGAGATTGAAATTTTATCCACATTTTTAGCAGGTCTGCGGAGTCGAAGCAAAACATTTTTTAGTATCAAATGAAGAGATTCTAAACCGGAACCAGCGACGGGAATTTTAAAAATTGTGGAGACATGTACTACTTTAAAATGATGGAGTCGGCAAAAAAATGTACGGACTCTGTAGCCCGATTTTTAATCGGAAGTAGTGTAAATTTCAATAAATTTTTTTTTGATAGTTGTAGTCGAATCAAAATGTATAGTGATCAAGTCTTGAATTAAACGGCTCTTTTTCATATTAGGTTGCTATTATAGAAATTAATTTAAAATTTATTTTTCAAAATATTTTACCTTCGTTTATTTAAGATTTGAACAGTGGGTGAAACTTGATTGTGGCTTAGGAGTTATAACACAACGGCGTGTTTGGAATATGTGTGTAGTTAATAAGTATTTCCGTGTATGAGTATTTGTCATATTGTTGGAATTTGTCGAGACATTATTTAATTAATCAGACTTGCAACACTCGTCATTCAGTAATCGTTCTTTAGGATACCTGATGGACGTTTAATGGTTTCCGTTGCCCATTCTCTGGGATTGCATTTACGTCACCATGTTCCAAAATTCAGAAATTAGAAGAAACAAAGGCATTCTTGAGTGGGATGGCGTGGATTATACAGATATTATCTATAAATTCAGTTCCATTCGACAGATCTCGTAATAGACTCATCACATTTTCTTCTCAAATTATCTAGCAATGCAACCTATCTCCAATGGAAATGAGAGCTGAATGTGGAATCTTTCAGGCTAACTCGTCAAGATCCTGGCGGGGTTACAAATGCCAGATTTCTGCCATTGGATTTTGTATTCTGATGTTCAGATGCTGCTCCTGTAAGTGTTAATTTTTGGTGAAGAGTGCTCCACACACCATATTGTTAATAAAGTGAGGAAAGTACTGCATCTCATAAAATGCTTTTGAAAATGGCTTGAACATCTGCAAAGAACGTAAAAATGATTGAGTTTATTATATAAATCTCACCTTTTCTAGTCTGGAATAGGATATTTTGTCTAAACAGTATTTCCATTGTCCTTCCTATTAAAGCTAGTAAAAATATATTTCGCTCTCTCTAAAAGATTAAACAACTTAACATTTAGGCCTACTAGTCACCGTGACTGAGTGGAGCCAGTTTTTCTTCTAACCTAAAATAAGTTATTAAAATGCATGACTTAATTAGAAAAAGTAAAAATTATTTGGAAAAAGCCTTTGTAGCATTACCCTTAATGTTTGGCTGTACTTCCACATGTAAAATTCCACTTTTTTCCCGTCACTGTCGACGTAATCCGTTTCATTCTAAAGGTGACGGGTTTACAGAAGGAAAAAGCTTGCATGCAATAGAATTTAGGAGAAAAAGCAAAGATGTAGTGTTGTTGTAAATTTTAATTAATTATGTTTGATTTCATAGATTCAAGACAAAAACTGGTCTCGACTTTAGCGAAATGCTTTTCTTCGACGACGAACATAGGAATAAAGTGGACTTGCAGAAAATTGGAGTTCACACCATAATGGTAGAAAATGGAGTTACAGAAAAATTAGTCAATGATGGTCTGAGAGAATATGCAAATATGCATATGCATGAAAATATGCAATGTTAGTAATTCTAGAAGCCAAGTTTATAATTTCTGTGATGTTATGATATTTTATAGTTTTTAATAGATTTATATGTTGATAAAGATGAATATAATTTGTTTTCTTAATAGTTTTTATTTGTTGATAAAGTCTTTATTTATATATTGATAAGGAATTGTAGTAAAATATAGATATAAAATAAATCTTTATTGCAAAGGTATATACAAAATATTACATAAACCACATATGTTTTTATTTTTTATAATTTCTCTAATATATATGGAAGGATGCTTTGTAGATTACGATAAACGGTTTGTGAAGCAGGATTACAAAATCTTATACTCAAAACATTACAAGAAAATAAATTCTAAATTTGTAATTACTTTATTTCTCCCTTAGTTAAGAGAGGGTTCTCATCAGGGACTGAAGCACCAACCACTGTACCAAGGAGTAGTAACCAGTAACCACTGTACCACGGAGTAGTAACCATTAACTGCCAAATAAATATTAATTATGGGAATTATGACTAGGAACCAAACAAGTGTGCGTAAAATTACGACTGAGATACATTCTGACAGGTGTATATTAATTTACAAATGAAAGATTTTATAGCAGAAAATACATTATTATTATTGGTTCTGTGGGCACAGCTACTGTACAGTACCTTGGTGTATATTTAATGATACAGAACTACACGCTAATCAATGTGATTTAATTTAAACTCTAAAGGATACTGAAAAAACGAATATGATAATTACTGCGGTTATGAATAAGATCTTACACACTACAGAACTTGACGTTATATATCATGTGACAACCTACAACAAATATAGTAGGGATTGGCAAACATTTTCAACTATAATGCGATTTTTATAAATATGTCATATACAAGTGATGAAAAGAGTGGCGCCAATAAATTCTAAATACTACATAAAGTAAAGGTATAAATCACTCAGAGGTTATGCACAGTGAAACCACTTCACCACATGACAATTTACAACATATAAAAGATACGTCGAACTAGTTCAACATAATTTTCTAAGAAATAAAGAACACACTTGAAGCAATATTTTTGTATACTTTTTGAGGTATACAAATAATTATAAAATAAATTGTCTTTCTGTTAAAATTCTGCACGATGAACTATAAATAAGAGGAAAGTGGGCTGCGTGCCACAGTTTGGCCACTTCTGGGTTAGATTATATAGATGCAAAATATTGTATATCTATAGCGATTATAATATATATATATATATATATTAATACATTCATCAAAATAATTTATATACAAACATATAAAATATAAATATCTTATTCAATAATAAATTGAATCCTTTTGAACTTAAAATTAAAATCAAACTGAAATGGCAAATTAACTGCAACATTGAGTTTTCACAGCAAGAAGCACAGTTTTAGTCTAAAGGAAAAACGCACTTCATAAATCTTGAGAGATCTGCGAAATTGGTATATATACCTTCATTATTCGAGAAACATTTCCCATAAACTATTTTTAAAAATACTTTAACAAGATGTCTTTATACAAGACAAAATATCTTGCAAGATTATTAATAGTCTATTCCACTGTTTAAAATAACTTTAAATGTAAAGATGTAGAATTTAGCGTCAAATAGCAATGATAATTTCATACTAAAGAACTATTGTGTTTTAAATTTGGGAAATTCACATTCAATACATTGAATATCCAAATGTGCTTGTTAATTTGTTCATGTAGTATTTTTCGCTATTGATTAATACAATCTATAGAGCAAATTATTCAAAGGTAAAGTTTTTTCAAAAATTTCAAAATAGGTCAATTTAAATTATTATTATTATGGTATTTTAAATTTTTTTAAGTGGAAAAGTTGGGATATCAATTAGAGCCTTAGTCAAAGGACGGTGTATAACTATAAAATTTAAGTATGTCTTAAAAAAGGCTTTTATTTTATAGAAAAATATTTACAGGAATATATATAATGAGAATCTTTTTACGGAGATAGATTTTTTGAAACTTCTTCATTCTTAAGGATTCACATTTCAAGAATCCAATGATGAAACTAATCAAAGTAAGAAGCAAAACTTCATGTAGCACATACACAAGTATCATTTATACTAAAATGAACAAATAATCAAATACTGAGAAGTTTCTCGAAACAATTTCAATAAATAAAACTTCATTTTCTTTATTATTCAATTGCCAGAATAAATGCAAGAGAAAATTGTATCTTCTATCAATTCTACACCTACTACTAGAAAAAATGTTCAAATATTAGAAAAAATAGTTTATAAAAGCCGATTCATTTTCTTTATTATTCAATTGCCAGAATAAATGCAAGAGAAAATTGTATCTTCTATCAATTCTACACCTAGTACTACCTTTCTTTTGTTTTCTTCTCTTTCTAGCAACTATTTACTTCCAACATAGAAAACAGTACTTCCTACTGTTCACTTTTAAAAACTCACTAAATATCCAATATAGGAAGGACTTACCACTTAAACTTTCTAAAGGACTCGACAGCATAAATTTCTAAAAACGACCACCAATTCAACTTTGCTCATATCAAGTAAAAACAAATTATCTTCCTTATATCCTCAGTCATCCGAATTCTAATTACTTGCATCAAAAAGTACATCGAGCCTAATAGTTTTGTAATACCCAATTTAACTTGTTTCATACATAAAACCACCTGAATATAGAGCGATTTTGTCACGGATTGGATTTACCGTGAAAAGTTAAAGATTATGAATATAGAAAAAGTGTTGATACGGAGCATTCCAACACAATACATGGCAACTCCCTAGTTCTAAATCATAGATCTGACATCCTCACCCCCGCTTGCAGCATAACATTAAGTGTCCAGTTTGGCCTAAATGATGACCGGAAGGGCCCATATTTAAGTGTTATATATGCCATCTGAACGCTGCAACTGGGTCGGATAAGCCTTTTAACCAGTGTAATTGCGTAAAATTTGCAACTCTTCAGAAAGAGAGAGAGAGAGAGAGATTTAAAAAATGAAAATAAGGTACTAACGAAAGTTAATATTTGTTAAGTTAAAATGATGTACAGATTAAATGAGATCCCAGAACCTCCTTCCAAGAATGTAGCTTCTTCAGCAAACCTTGTTATTTATATTTACTACCGAGTTAGGGATATACAACGTAATTATGATTCAGAAGGTTCAAAAATATTGCTCTTAAAACCACTAAAAATAAAGCACATGGAGAGAACAAGATATTACAAAGTGCGACATTAAATATAGATATATAAACAAAATACGAGTTGAACAAACCCCTACTCTCAACAACGCAATTATTTGTTACCATATGTATGTGTAGAATGTTGAAGATTGGGAGCAGAAGGTGCAACACATTGAATACGTTAAGATTTTCTTAGTAAAATATTGTGAATCTAAATCACCTCAAATTCTAAAAGCACAGCCTTGTATGCCAATGTACTTATGCAAGGAAATAATAGTTATTGAACCATAATAAGAGTGACCAAATGAAGAATCGAACTTTTCCTGAAGCCAAATGAGAAAAGAACCTCTGTACCAAAATATGAAATTAGCCCAATTGGCCAAAAAACTGCTTTTTGTCTACAATACTTTTGAGGTTCCAACTTCGCTCCTATTTTCTTTCCCTTGAAAAAATAAAAAATATAATTAATCATACAGTAAAAATTAGATTACTCATTTTTCACTTCAAATACGTCATATATTTCAGAATGCATCTTAAAAAAGAAATAAAAATAATAAAAGAAACGTGAAAATTTTTTTTTTATTTTTTTTTAAAAAAAAAAAAGGAATTTAAAATTTAATTAAAAATAAACGATATTTTTTCACCCTTTTTAAAAATATTACTACTACTGCCGCTTCTACTACTACTACTAATAAAATAATAATATTCACGAATCCTACAAATTTCTTGCATCGAATTAATGCATAAATTTTCTTAGATCACCAAGAAACATTTTAAAAGAGTGCAACTGCAAATTATCTACCTAAAAAAGGTAGACATACAATATTCCTAACCCTTATTAACATCCACTCAAAACTACTTAAGTATTTTGCATCATGTGAACGGACAACACACAAAAAGTTTTCAGACACAATATTCAAATACCGAAATTTTTGTTTCAGGCATTTCTTTTACTTATTTGGTTTTATAGATTAAATTTTTTTTTTTTTTTTTAAACAAAATTACTTTTCAATGGGTGATATTTATGTTATGGGAGCAGAATCATAAAGCCATTTAAAACAGACTGTTTTTGGCAATCCTATTTTTTAATAGCAACCTGCAAACCATTAAAGACTAGGTGGTACAAATCTTATTGAATTACTTCCAAAACTAAACAAGATGGTAAATAAAGACTAATACCTATTAAATAAGGTTTACAATAAAGGGATTACCATTAAAACTACTAAACAATAGTAAAGTTTAAGTTTATAAAAGTGATGATGATTCATTATGTTAAACTAAACTTCTTGTTCAAAACATCAAAACAAACACACCTACATATAAAAAAAAAAAAAAAATGAGCAGTTTTCTCAAATGTCAAAACTATATCCAAACTATACCATTCATATAAAACCTACACAATATAATAATTGATTAACAATTAACAAAAATAAATTATCAAATATAATTTTCCTAGTTACAATAAATAAAATAAATTAAATTGATTTCTCTTAATAACTTAAGATGAGATCTAAGAACCAAATGTCTTTTTAAGTGCAAAAACATAACCAAAATGAAGTAATCAAACCAGCCCTATATCTTAGCAAACTAAAGGTTGAATTAGATATATAATATATATATATATAATATATATATAATATAATATATTATATATATATAATATATATATATCTATAATTATAATATATATATAATCTATATACTATAAATATATATATATATATATAATATATTATATATATATATATATATAAAATAATAATAATATAAATAATTAATAATTTAGTTATGTACAGTACCCACCACGGCCCACAAGAAAGCGGCACACTGGGTTTAAATATAAATTATATTATTATATTATATATATATTATAATAATATATAATATATATATATATATATAATAATTTAATATATATATTATATATATATATATATATCTATATAATATATATATATATAGTAAATATATATATTAAAATATGGATTGTAAGGGTAGCAAGTGCTCGACATAGTAATTACTGGTATGATACCTAACCAGGGAGAATTCCTGAGAGCAAAAGAAAATGCATGAGGCCTATGGTATCATTATACTGGAACCATATCCGTTGGAACGCAACGATGATAAAGAAATAGTGAGATTACAAGCCATGTAACGTTCCAAAGACAGAGAATTCTTTCAGAACATAAATTAAGCCAGTTCCTGATTCTAGTCGGTAACCAGATGTAAGAGAGAAAACGACTCCAATATATATAAATCATGGATTATATCCTAGATAATTATGCATAGACGAAATATAAAAAACATGTTAGAGAATGTAACAATCCGATATAAAGAAAATCAAAAGCATCAAAAAGTAATCTGGTGGAGGTATCAGGCACTTAAATAACAGATAACTGTTGGCGAGTGAGGTTATTGTGTTCCCAATTTCAGAAAAGAGTCGGGACAACTTCTGGTTACGATTACACTTGTTATCAGGAAGATTTCCAGTCCACCAAAATATAATATATATTATAAAATATAATAATATAATATTTATTATTATTATATATATATATATATATAAAGTATAAATATATATATGTTAAGTATATATACGTTATATATATTAATTATATATATATATAATTTGATAACTATATACCTAATACTAAGTATATATAATAAGTATATGTACCTATAATAGATATAGATATTATAATATAATATATATAATATATAATATAATATATATATTATATAATAGTATATATATAAATTATATATATATATATTATATATAATATATATATATATATATATATAATATATATATATAGTATAATTATATATATATATAGATATATATATCTATATTATATATAATGACGATCATATCAGAGTTATGGAGCCTAAGAATTAGTTCACCCAAAAAAACTGCCACTTTCCTAAACCCCGGTCGCAACACCAGCATCATAGTTCTAGTCCAGGGGGTCCCAATCGCAATCCCAAACCGAGGCAACGAGCCTCTCCGTCAGCAACTAAATGCCCCGAACGCCATACATGAGAAATGGAATCCGAACAAAATCTAACAATTTTCTTCTGTAGTGAAAAGCTGAAAAATTCCTGAAAGGAGGAGGAAGGAGAGAAATTCTTCGAAACAAGACCTTAATTGCCTCTAATACGCCTCCGAGAGTTTAATAAGAAAGTGGGAAGCATTGTGTCTAGAAGAATACTCTTGAAGGCCAAAATGTGGCCGAGAGAGAGTCGAGCTTAAAAATCATTACAGACTCCGTAAAGTGTGGACATGAGTAAATGATCTGGGAAAACTGCCCTCTGAAGTTGGATACAGTCTTAAAAATGGCTCCTGTGAACCACTGCCATGCGAGTAGAAACTGGCTCAGAGATAATATACAGTATCTGTTTTTGCAAGAGAAGTCAAAACTGTACAAAATACGAGACTGTGGACACGGCCATGGAGTGTGACGGTCAAAATCAAACGAAAGAAACTTTGGCGGTGGGAAGATGCAAGTTATCAAAAACCGTACGTAGGACTTCCGCAAACGGCCACCGAAAAGTAAACACAGGAATTTCATCCAGTAAAGGAGAAAGGGCCAAAGGATGAGTTTTAAGAAATTGTACATGGATGGAGAATATAAAAGATTTCCTATCTAAGACTATCCCCAAAAACTTAATTTCTTGGGACAACTTCAGGGCAGAACCATCCAATGAAAGTGAGAGGCCGGAAGAGAAATTGCCCGCCCTTCCTCTCCGATGAAAGAGGACTGCAGTTGTCTTTGACGATGAAAACTGGAAACCTCGAGATTGTGTCCAATTCATAACCTCATTAATAGCCTTTTCCATTTCGCGCACTAAATATGGGAGTATTTTGCTTGACAAGTACAGCACAAAATCATCTACATACAAAGAGTAATGGACAATTTGGGCGGCAGCAGACACTATCATTAAATCCCATAGCAAAATAAAATTTAAGGATACCAATTCTTCAGGTCGTATCAAAAAACACTCGCAACAGCATTTTATATGATGGCATGGCCTTCCAAATGTCATGGTCTATTCTAACCAATGGATAAACGGTAGAACGCAATTTACGAAACCAAAATTGAAAACTAAAAAAAGGCCTGTAAGCTCTAAGATAGGATACAACCTGTGGTCACAATTCTCTCCATCAGTTTACACATATTACATGAAAGGATGATAGGTGTCTCATGGAGTATTCCTTATGTGGATCCTCATTGCACTTCTGAATAGGAAGTACATATGCTGTATACTATATAGATGGTAGAATCTTATTAACCAAAATTCTATTAAATAGATCCAGAAAATAAGCTGGAACATTTTTTCTTTTCTTTTCACGTTCACCACCACTCACAAACTGGGCCCTTTAACAATTGAGCGCAGAAATAAAAATAAGGAAAAACCACCCAACCCAGCCTAAGCCAAATCTCTCAGGTGAGCGCAGAGACGTTGGCTTTGAAGAGGAGAAATTTAAATACAGTTGAGAAACAGAAGGCAGGCAAGTTCCACAAACAGAGTGAGCTGAAAAAAAGAGGCCACAATCGAGCAAGTCCGGGGCATCTTCAATATCCGCATATTCACGAGAGCAAGCACCCCTTTGATAACGAGCGCGACGCAAGATGACAATGCGAGAGGCTTAGCTTAGACTTGAGCCCTCAATAAACGTGTGGATAGAGCCCCCCTCCCAAATGAGACAGTAACTCCATACCAGGCGAAGATAAGGCAATATATAACTGGAGTAACTGTCAAGTGAAGAAAAAAATTCAGCAACCTGAACAGAACTCAGCTTCTTTGAGGCCACTTAGCAACCATTGAATATGAGTTCCAAGACATTGTTGTTGTGTTTTTTGAGACCAAGAATGTTTATGTTATTGTCACAGTAGACATTAGCGCCGTCGAACAGAAATAGTTGGCATTGCTAGTAATTACCTCAGGTAATCTAGGCGATTCAGAAGTGATTTTAAAAGAGTTGAATTTTACAAGCTCGGTGACCCCCACCGGGAAATCCCATCGACGAATCGGCAAGAATAGAATCGAAAGCTGAAGAAGAGCAACTCAGAATGAAAAGAAAGAGCAGATTGAAAGAGTACATAGATTGGAGAGTTAAGTCATCCGCATAAGAGTGAACAGAGGAATACAGCTGAGGAGATCGTCGATTAAAAGTAGGAATAAAGTGAGATAGAACCAAACCTTGAGGATAACACGACAATAAGAGAAAGGAGGAAGAGGACTGGCTCCATCACGGATTGCTGATAAGGAGTCTGATCGTAGAGAAACTAGACAAGAGTAAGCAAAAGAAGAGAACCTAAAGGAAGGACTTAGGAGAGCAGTGACGCGTAACCATATCTGTCAAAAGCTTTGATATTCAGGCGCCACGAAAACGCAGAACCCCCATGTCCCAAGGCAAAAACCATAAATCATAATAGGAAAGTATTGTCACCAGTTGGACCTCGACGTCGACACCATTACTGAAATCTCAAGGAAGGAAGAATATCCCGTTGGTGAAGTAAACTATAAATTCAAAGATTTTAGACAGAATAAAGTGAGAGCTATAGCGTATAATTAGAAGGATCAGAGCGTACTTTTTTTCGGGATCGAAAGTGGGTGGAGGTGACGATCATTAGTAAGAAGTTCCATGTAGCCAATGCGCCTATTCTACAATTGGTAAGCATCAAATCAGCCAAAGTGATAAGTGCTTAAGGAAGACTCTCTTCGTGTTGCCTAACGGAATTCAGGAGGGGAAATTTATAAGATTCCTAGAACAACGATGCACGAATGTTGCCTGTTCACTTAATTTTCCATCCGAAGTAGAGGGGATCAGGGCAGTATATGGATGACTTCACAGAAAGGTGCGAAAAACCGGTTTAGGCAGCTGTTGTAAGGATTCAGGTATCCTAAGAGCACCCAGGTTTTGATCAACAAGTAGCATTGAGTGATCTGCAGAAGCAGATGACGAAGGCTGAGGAAAAATTCCTCCACTGGTGTTTAAAATTTCGTGATCTAGGATCTGGAAAGCAAGTGTAAATTTTCTCAAGAGGGGGCAGCAGACATTAGTTTTTTTTGATGAGGAAGGATGACAGAGCACATTAGATATACCTATCCTTGTATGATGGACTACTGGATCACTTGGAACTGGAACAGAGACTATATCAGTAGAAGTAAGAACTTTTGTCCCAAAACGCCTTGGGGGAGGCTCAGGAAGTGGAAAGGGTGGAACGGCATAACCACTGATCCATAGGTTCAAGTTTACTAACCAAACGTCGTCTCTCTTTTGTCTAGTTTTTGGTAGGTTTGGATGTATATTAGATCCTTTCAAATTTACAGTAATGATGGGTCGCACTGTCCACAGTGAAATCCCCTTTCCAATTAGGTACGAGGGCGGGATATTGCACTGCATATAGAAATCTTTACCACAACGAGCATAAAGGTCTTGTGGTATACGGCAATATTTCTTAGGATGTCCAAAATTATTGACATCTGAAGCAGCGTCGAGGTAGAGGGACGCAGATTCGGACAGAATATTTACGATAGCCAATTTTAACATTTGATGGAGTGTAAAGCGTACTGAAAATACGTTAAAAAAGAGCGTTCAGATCATTGGGGATATCCCTCTTTAGATGCGGGAGAATCGATACGCTCTCGTCACTGGAAAGGCTTTATGTAAATCTTCCAAGATCTATAAGGAAGAAAAATATCTCACATCATAGGCGAACATTATATCCTTGGAAGTATTACGAAAACAATCAATAGATGTTATCAACAGTAAATCAGATAAGGTTAATATACTGTCAAGAATCGTGCTCTGCATCTTAGCGCAAGCTTTCATGAGAAGAGTTATTTGTCATTTTAGTGACTTCAGGGAAGACATTTTAATTCATTGTTTAATTTAATAACAGTTTGATCGGTCAGTTGCGTAGACTACGAAAGCGAAAGAAAAAATACATTGGGAAAGTCACATTTCGAGGAATACCATGAGGAAGGTCCATTGCATGTTTGGCGCGAGAAGTACGCGAACGTCGTTGGTCTCTAGTCTCGGAAGACAAATCGGGCTTATCGGGAACCTGAGATAGGAGCGTCATGCCAGAGGAAGGCAGAGGCCTCTCAGGTGCGAAGGTGAGGAGAGGGAATCAAGGCCTTGAGTCCTGAAGAATTTTCCAAAACTAAAGATCTGTTATTCGTTTCCGTGTCAACAAGTTTAAAGACAGTGGATTTCTGAGGCATGCACGATGTTGCTGTTCACTAAGTTTCCAGTCCGAAGTAGCAGCTGTGGTAGAGGGGATCAGGGCAGTATATGGATGACTTCACAGAAAGGTGCGAAAAACCGGTTTAGGCAGCTGTTTATGTATTCAGGTGTCCTAAGAGCAACCAGGTTGTGATCAACAAGTAGCATTGAGTGATCTGCAGAGGCAGATGACGAAGGCTGATGAAAAATTCCTCCACAAGCTCCTCTTGGAGAAGGAGCGTTTTGG
This sequence comes from Trachelipus rathkii, assembly GCA_015478945.1. NCBI lineage: Eukaryota > Metazoa > Arthropoda > Malacostraca > Isopoda > Trachelipodidae > Trachelipus > Trachelipus rathkii. The sequence continues at coordinate 36,125 of JABUQX010079422.1, forward strand.
TGTTTTGGAGTTTGCTCGCGGGGGTTAACGTGGGGCGGTACCTCTTATTATAGATGTTCCAAGAAGATTAGGGGAAAAAACAAACAGATTTATGTAGTCCATCAAATCACGGAGTGAGTGATACTGCTAACATCATCACACAGGAGCGGATCACCCCTCTACAAACAAAAAAAGTAATAGTCAGCACAATAACACGATGGATGTAAGTAAATAGTACCAAGATAAACTAATGAAATAAGAACCAAGAAATAAAAACCAGCAATAAGGAAAAAAACACACGAAACGTAATTCTTCGCAACAGCAATCGACATTGGACATCGAACCCCCCCCCACCCCCCCCCGACAAGGTGTATTTTCATATATAATAATATATATAAAATATAAATATATATATATATATAGTAATATATATATAATAATATAGTATAGTATATATAAATATAATGATTATATATATATATATATATAATAATTAAATATAATATATATAATATTATATTATATATATAATATATAATATATATAAACACATATTTATAAATATTTATGTGTTATTGTAATAATAGCTAAATTCAGCATTAAAATTTCATTTAATTATTCCTATGATAGACAATCATATATGTACGAATTTACGGGATCTGAAATAAGAATTCAAAATCACAAAACTAATAACATGCAAAAGGATAAAAAATTTATATATATATATTAGTATATATATTATAATAATAATATATAATATAATATAATAATATAATATATATATATATGATAATATATATAATAATAATATATAAATATATATATAATATTATATAATAATATAATATATATATAGTATATATATATATATATATATATAATAGTATATATATATATATAATATATATATAATATATAATATATATTAAATATTATATATATATATATATATATATATATATTAATATACTATTATATATATTATATATATATAGATATATATATATATTACTATATAATAATATATAATATATATAATATATCATGTAATGAATCCATAAGAATGAATCCTAGTAAGCAAAGTGGCAACCGAAAAAGAAATTAATAAATTTTTGAACATTTTTTAAAAAAAAAAAAAAAAAATATATATTTATAATAATAATCGATTATACTCAGCTTTTCATAAATTGAATATTGCGACTAAATTCATTTCACAAAAAACAAAAATAAAATAATAAATAAAATATAATAAAATAATAATGAAAGAAACTTAATAAAATAACTGACTTCATTGACTAGAAGAACGACTTATGCATTGACACATCGCATATTGTAATATTCTGCATAAATTTCAGTAAATATGCTACTAAAAAATTATAAAGATTAAAACAAGAAAAATTATTATACACAATTATTTCAATGTTATCACTTAACGTAAAATAATTAATAAAATATAATAATACGGAATGAACGGATATTGGTAGCGCTTATGTATGGAAAGTGTTCCAAAGAAGCATCAAGGTCTTTTTCATCTAAAGATTAAATATAATAATATTATTATTATGTATTAATTTTATTATGTTAATATTATTATTATTATTGTTTTTATTAGTATTATTATTAGTATTATTATTTCCTAGTGGAGCACCATTAATTAAACCACATTTACTATTACTACTACTACTACTTATCTGTTGACCATGCACATTCACAGCCTTAGGTGGATAAGACTCCGCCTGGAAATTATTTGGTTCTTTTGATAAAGAATCACGCTGGAGATGTCTCTCACTCCCTCTCTTGGGAGTGCTGCTTGTAATGAGGCCATTGTAAAATTCTTCTTCAAAATTTTCACCATTTTGAAGAAAATTATCTCCCATAATATCTTCGGTTTCACTTCCAGCAGGTTCGTATGCATTCCATGGAGCGAAGTTTGAACTGCAGATAGGAGCATCAATATCAGTCTTGGATCTTTTGATGCCAACGTCGTCAAGAGCTTTCTTGGCATCTCGAACACACTCCTCACTCGCAAATTTTTGATACACGCCATCCAATCCTTCTAATCGCACCTCCACGTACAGGAGATTGGACAGGTGAGGAACTACTGTCCGTTTCCTTATCTTTATCTTTGTAAAGTATCTTTTTTCTTTCTCTTTCCCTACCATGCCATCTTCCCCTTCTATTCCCTCGTACGTTAACAAGTAAAGGCGAAACGGCTGTTGGAAGAGCACTTGCGCTCACAGCTCTTTGGGATCGTTTACTACGACTTGGAACCCGTTGCCCTCGAGCTAATCTCAATAGAGGACTTTGAAGTAATGGAACGGCAGCACCATTGTACCCACTAGCACTTACGGACTTAATAAGAGCGTCATGGTGCCCAAGGCGACCAGGATGCATTAAAGGAGATGAAAGAAGGGGAGAACTACAAGAACGTTTTGCTCTATCCCACATTATGGCTCTGCCACCCATAAGAGGGGATCTTGTAAGTTTGTTTGGAATGGAGGAATTTGGCCCCAGATCACACTCAGAGCTTGGCATCCCCCTTTTTGGAGTACTTGTAAGACCTTCAAATTCTTCAAAATTATGTCGGGATTTCCCTTCAATAAATTTTTCCAAAGCTAGTCGTGGGGACATCTGAAGAGAAAGAATAAATTATATAATATATTATATTATTATATATATATTATACTATATTTATATATAGTTTATTATATATTTATATAATTATTATATTATATTATATATATTATATGTATATTATATATTATATATATATATATTTATATATACTATTACTTAATATATATATATATATATAGTAGGTATTATATCTATATAATAATATATATATAGTAATATTATATAATGATTGAGAAAAATGAGGGAGAAGAAGAATATAATATTTTAGGGTTTATGGATATTGCAGGCAAAGAAGATCTTATATTATATATATATATAAGATATATTATATATATAATATATATATATATATATATAAATTAAATGTAAATTATATTTACAATGAATAGTAAAAAAATAAATAAATAATGAAACAATCTAATATAATAAAAATGACCTAGTAAATGAAGATATGTTGTTCACACTTTATCGTTTCAGTCTCTATGACTCTGGATAGTCGGTAGGCAAAGCATTGCCTATACTACCTTAATTTAGATCAATAAAACATAGCGTCAATTGCATAATATATATATATATATATATATAATATATATATATATATATATATAATATATATAGTAATATATATAATATTATATACATATATATAATATATATATATATAATAGACGACGAGAGTAGAGAGAAGCGGAGACCGCGAAATTAAAACCAGCCAAACTTTTAACTCGTTTCTAACAGTACAGTTTCTACAAATTTGCCTATAATATACTATATATATATATACGCTTTCGTCATACAAGTACGTATTTACTACTTATATAGGTATATATATATATATATATAGATAATATATAATTAATATGATATATATTATATATATATATATAGATTATATATATATATATATAATTACTAATGGCCGTAGTATGTTATAGATTATTATATATAACTTATCTTTTAACTAATAATGTAAGTAGGGTAATTGAGTATATTTATATATATAGAACGTTACGGAAGGCTGGTGGGCAACGGATGGCAATTCTCTCCGAGTTTTAAGGAAATGTGCTTACGTGCTGACCCCGCGCCTCGTTCAACTATATCTCAAATGTCTAAATACTTGCACCTTTCCCACTGTTTGGAAGCACACACGATGTCAACCTTCTCCGAAAAAAAGTAAAAGCCCGCTCTGATTCTTCTAACTTCCCGCCCTATAGCTATCAACTTGTATCTACTAGATCTTTGAAACACTTACTTAACTCTCACTTATCATTCCATCGTGATTCTCATTGTCTACCTTCTTGTTCCCCGATCACTATACGCAGCTTTCGGCGTATGTCTCAAAGTGTAACTGGCGGAATATACTTCCTTTTAACCGATATGGTTTTCCGCTCCTGTAGGACTTCGGGAACTTGCGTGGTGGCGGCTTGACAATATCGCGAAAGCATTTGACCGGTGTAATGGCACGCGTCACTGCTTCCAAGCTCCCCTCCTTTGGGTTTTCCTCCTTCTTCTTTGCTTAAGCTTTGTCTTAGCTGCCTGCTTTGTCAAAGTTCGCTCAGTTATCTGGTACTGTGGTTGATGGAAGCGACTCTTCTTCTTATTTCTGTCTAATGAGTTGTTCGTTCGCTATGGTTCAGTCTTATCTCCTACTTTAATTAATTACTTTTCATTAATGATATTCTCAACCTGCACATCTACTCTACCCACTCTATGCCGAGATCTCGACCCTTCACTCTAACAGACTCATTTCAATTCTGCATCCCTTCTTTTTCTTCTAGAATTGCATCATCGTCTTAATCTTTCCGAATTCTATTCTCGCTGACTGGAAGAATTTCCGATTGGGGTCGTCGTTAAACTTGTGAAAATGGCAAATTTTAAAAACTCAACTTCTAAAATCTCCCTTCTTAATAAACATTCTGACTTTTCCTATGTATCTTCGACGGTTTCTCTCGTCTCTCTGCTGACAACAATAATCCTGGCCTTAACATTAACAAAAAATGTCTTGTTAAACCTCAGAGAGCAAACGCATTTAACGGTTGTCTAGGGCGCTTTCAAACCAAAGGACGGATTCTGTATAGACCTGCGAGACTTTTTTCCTCTTCTCAGTGGCTCAGCTATAACAAGGGTCTCATCCGCCTAATGATATGTGAGTACTGTTCTCATTTCTGTGGGGGCTCTGGTTTCACACCCGCTTTTGGACAGGGTTGAGTCCAAAAGCCAAAAGGCTAGATAGAACTGGTTCCGTAACTTTCCAGTTCACTGACGCCTATACACGTCTTTGCGGCAGCGATGTTTGTGCTTATCTCTTTTCTATATGTACCACATGGCGGCAGGTGTTCGGGGAATCTAAACCATTGCGGTGTACGGTCAACCACCTTGTACTGACCAACCCGGTAGAACACAAGGGGTGCTGTGTCCGTGCTCTGCGAACGAGTTTTGTGTGGATCTTGGTACTTCAGGCTAGTTTGCTGCGGTGCTTCGTTCTTTCCTGCCACCACCTCTGTTCTGTCTCTTCCATCTTCTGTGTTCCCCCTGCTGAATTTAATCTCCTCACTTTAAAAAAACCTGCGTCTGTGCTCAGCGGCGTAATTTGCGGTGACAACTTTGGTATTGGTGGTGTGCATCACCCCCCCCCCCTGAATAGGGCTTCTGCCCGTGAGTGGTGTTGCTAACTGTAAAGTAAAATATTTATGTGAGTATTAGTTATTATATATATATTATAGTATATATATATTATATAGGTATATATATATTATTATTGATATGATAGTATATTATAATATATATGAGTTATTATTATAATTATATTATATAGTATATATATAATAGTTATATATTATATATAATATGAGTATATAATATACTATATAGTATAACATCAGATTTTGAACTATAGTTTCTAACCGCACAACCGCAAAAGTGGACCTTCTTATCTAACCGCAAACCGCAAAAGGTCAGCTGGCTGTATATTCTAGTCACTTCAAAGGGGACCGCCAACCGAGAAAAAGGTCACCGCTTCTATATTCAGTATTATATATTCTATATTCTATAACATGTCATTAATATTCTATATTCCCTAATTCTATATATTTCAAGCTTCTATCACGTGCCAACTGCTAATAAGTTTGTGATGAATACACCCAGAATAGTTGAGTGGTCGGAGTCTAATGTTAATTCGGTACGGGAATCGATTAGTGTGTATTAGAAGGTGCCCTAGGATGCTTCCTCTACCAAGTTTTTACCACCGCCCCCTTTTCCAGTCTTTTCTAGCATGACATAATCCTATCGTCATAGAATACGGGTATATTGGTGTCTATTCTATGTTATAAGGTACGCGCGGGATTGGAATTGGTGTTACTATTAGAGATGTGGCTAGATTGGTTCCTTCTACGAGTTTATTACCCCATCCCCCTTTCTAGCCTTTTCTAGCCTGACATATCCTACATCAAAGAATACGGCTAAGTATGGTGTCCTTTCCTATGTTAATAGAGGTATGGGGAATCGTATTGGTATATTAGAATGTGTAGGATGCTTCCTTCTATGAGTTAGCCCCCCGCCCCCCTTTTCTAACATTTTCTAGCATGAAAATACCTGCGTCCATAACGAATACGGATAATATGGTGTCCAACCCTAGTATAAGTATGAGATTTCGCTTGGTGTATATTAGAGATGAATGCTATTGTTAGGTTCCTATACTACGAATTAGTATCTCTCACCCGTGTGTTCCCATTTGTCTAAAACCCTCTATTGCGATATATAACTTAGTGTAGCGGAATATAGTCCTCGATAGGATGGGATCGTGATAGTAGCATATGGATAGGGTAGTTCGACACTGCTGAATCGATTCTTGAGTGTGTTTACTGAGCCGGGAAATCGGATATCGACTACACTAACAGATGTTACTGTATTTGGAGTTATTAGTTATGTCGCTCGTTCCCCTCTGGGAGTTTTCGTTCTGAGAGTAGCACACTTGTTACGACATACAGAGGGTTTTTATGGTGAGTTACTGGGAAACCGAGAGTTTTTAGAGGGGTTTGATTATTGTTGTTTGGAAGTATGCCGGAGAGTCGATGTGCTTCGAGAGCTTAATTGGCGAGCGCGGCGCCTGTTGAGCCGTTTGAGGGTTTTAGATACGTAATCACATAACGTTTTTGTCGTAGTATGGCTTAACCCTCTTTGCATTTATAAGGATAAGCAGATTCGAGACGGGTGTCAAACAGGGGTAGAATGTCCAAAAATGAGAGATCCGTACCCTACCTTTCCGTACTATCAGGTGGCCCTGAAGTGCCTGTAGGGACCCGCAAATCGGGGTGTAGTTCTATTTATGGAATCAATCGAGACACCAATGTCAATTTATGAGTCGATATAGAGGAAGTAGATAGAACATCAGAGTATAACTTCTTTCAATACTTTGGTATGTCCTTCTCTATTATATTGCAACATTGTTGGCATGCCGAATTGATATCAAAGCCGCTTGTGGTGTAAGGGTGGGGTCCCGTCCGCCACAACTGAAGAATGGTAGACTCCTGTTAGAAAAACTGAAATTTGTGTAGATGTATAGGAATATAAAATAATGTAGAGATGGTTGTATGTAATAATGCGCGAACGATAGTGTGGGCTGCGATGCCCTTAGCTGGTGATTAGCGGTTGTGATCCCAGGTAATATAATCTGGCGTCTAGGCTACATAGTTAAGGTACACCATGAGGTGTCTACATATAGTGGTCTCTTTCAAATGAGTTTATGGGAACTTCATTTTTGAGGGTTTCAGTTTGTGGTCGCTACTGCTGGTTCTGGCTTCTAGAACGGACACACTTCTCATCTTAGATACCCCAATATTAGTGCCCTACCCTATGTTAGTCACTGAGTTGAACGGTTGGAGTCGATTGGTTGTATAATTATGGAAAAAGTGTTAGGATGCTTCCTTCTACGAGTTAGTACCCTGATGTTCCCTTTTCCGAGGCCTTCTAGAAGCGTGAACCTATCATCATAGATATACACGCTGAGATTATGTCAACCGCTTAGTGTTGAGGGTTTGGAGGATTCGATTTGGTGTTATAAAGTTGTCTAGGTATGGTTCCTTCCCTTCTAATATAGTGCTGATTAGATACCCAGGTATACTACCCCCCTTTTTCTGTGCAAGATTCAGACTTGGTTATTATTTTTTACGAGACGATAGACGCAGTTAGATATCTTGGTTGTTCTATCAAACGCCTATTATTCGAGGTATGCCAAGTGATGTTCAGGCATGTACCGAGTGCATACATAAGTCTTTCCTTAAGGTCTTTAATGACCGTGCTTGTGGACGGTGGCGTCTAGTAGGAAGTATTGTAATAAAATGTGGGTGTTTGTAAAGCCTTTCAATGTATAAAGCCATATTCCTTTTCTCAAGACGGGCTTAAACGCAAGGGTTTGTTGAATGGGTGGCAAAGATGGTCTATGTGATGGATAACCAGAAGGGGTGCCCTATCTATGGTTCCTGAGTATGATAAAACGTCCTAACCTCACACCTACACACACACACATTTTGGGCAAGCACACAACAGAACACAACATCACACACAAGATTGATAGTATGGTTGAGGAATGTCGGTACGTTATAGCACACCCGGCTAAGGCCTATACTTATACACACACGGAACACGTATTGGTCCTGTGGAAGAATCGTGTCACGGCCTATAGAAGTGACTCATACTGTTAAGTTGAGCAACATACGCTCTGGTTTTGCCGGCCAGTGATACATACACCACCCTAGCTTACACCTAACCTCTAAGCTATCATACAATGATCACACACTTATGAGCACACACACACACCCATTATGACGCACTGTAACCCACCCATAGGACACTTATACTCACTGATTAGGACACTTAACAGCTTCATCGCAGATACACTTGACACACACGATATTTATGCTCAATTTGATGCTCAACTTTGATGCCTCAGCTTTGATGGACTCATTTTGATGACCAATCGCTTCTGGAGAGTCATAATTGTACTGGAAAAAAGAAGGAGGAGGAGTAAGAAGTAAGAAGAAGAGAAAGAAGAGAAGAAGAAGAAGAAGAAAGAAGAAGAAGAAGAGAACAGAAGGAAAGAAATAAGAAGAAGAAAAGAAGAAAACGAAGAAGAAGAGAGGAAAAGAAGAAAAGAGAAGAAGAAGAAGCAAGAAGAGAGAAGAAGAAGAACGAGAGAGAGACTAGGAAGAACAAAGATAAAAGACGAGCGAGAGAAGAAGAAGAAGAAGAAGGAAGAAGGAGAAGAAAAGAATAGTTAGAGGATAGTAGAGACGAAGAAGAAGAAGCCCGAGAATGTAATGAAAGAAGGGAAGAGGAGAAGAAAGAACATAGAAGAACAGAACAAGAAGAGTAGAGAGACAGAAGAAGGAAGATAGAATATAAGAAGAGGAGAGAGAAGAAGCAGAGAAGACAGGAGAGAGAAGATAGGAGGTAAGACAGAAGTATATGAATAAGAAGAAGAAGAAGAAAGAGATAAAGGAAGAGATATTAGTAAGAATGAGAGAGAGAGAGAGAAGGAGAGGAAGGAGAAAAGAAAGAAGAAAGAAGGAAGGTGTCTCATAGGAGGCGAGCACATAGCCGGCAAGCCGCGATTTGTGATGGCCGTGGAGTCAGGACTGAATTCCTGGACGCCAGGTTGCAATATTGATGATCATCCTTTGAGGTGATGTTTACAGAGACTGTTTTCAAGGGACATAAGATGCTAATTTTTTGAGGGTGTCGTAACCCTCTAAATGAGGGTTCCGGAGAGGGGTACACCGCCTCCGGGAGTCTCGGTCCTCACTCGCGAGTGCTGAACATAGAAGATAGAAGAAATTTATTCACCCGTAGTGACTATCTTGCCGGAGACCATAGACAAGATGAAGGGAAGGAATATCAAGTTTTCGTAATGATAGAACAAAGAGTCATTGGGAGTATCGTACTCCTAGTGTACCTAATGTTACCAGGGGTGCAGGGGTCGTGCGGGCCGTAATAAGGTAAAATATGTGCTTATCACCATGACCTGGGATATAGTCTGTTTTTTCATTATTACGGACTGCTTTTAGTGCTCGATTTTGTCTAGACCCACTACTAAACACATCATAGTCTTTTCATACTCCATTTTGTCCAACGATGAGCTGTGTCGTACTAGGACACACCGAATTGACACTTACGATCGGGCTGAACCCCCCTAAAAATGTGTTTTTACCCTCAAAAGTAATTTCCAAAGGATTTAATTTAATAATCCACATACATACTATCTAGGCGCTCTGGTCACACAGCCGCTACGGTATTTGCACAGAAAATATATTTGAGACAACAGCCCATGTTGCATAAATATAATGTAGGCAACAGCGAGGAAGACATCACTATTGATTTAGTACTCAAATATATATGAAACTTAAACACAGAGATTAACTTTAAAATTTACTCTCAATAGCTCACATATCACTATATGGATATAATAGTATGCACGATTTAGTGTATTAAGTGACATACTGAAGTATTCAAAGTTCAAAACTTGCAGTACTATAAGAATATTTGGTAATACCTTAATCCTCTTATTTATATCCTAGATTGCCAGTATTGTTTATTTTAATGTGTGCATGATTAGTCATCTTTTCTTTATATGTTATTGTGTATTGTGATATATATAATATGTAATGGTTTTATGGAGGTGTTTATATCCGATCTAAGTCTTTACATTTTTTATTTCAAAGAGGAAAATAATTATTTTATTTTATAGAAAGAGATCCCAGATTTTAGTATAGATGAAGCGTTTCAAATAGAGTTTAGTTTAATTTAATGTAGAGTTAAAGTAAAAAAGTATTGGAGATAAAAGCTAAAGTTATAAGTTAAATTTTTTACATATCGAAGGATAAGTTTTAATATTTTTCATGTATTATAATACAAATGTTTTTGATAAAAACATGTCTTTTTGTAAAAAACATTTTGTTTTTTGAAAAATCCTGTTGCGGCACATTGTTCTAGGAAAAAGCATATCCAATTTCATGAAAACATGCCTCTTTTTTATGGACCCCTAAAGATAGTAATCAAGCAGTAAAAGCCAGTAAGAGCAAACAGCTCCAAAGGGGATCCATCCCCACCCACGCTCACCTCATGTTTCCACTGCTTTACCATGCTTTACCATACTATATATACTATTTACTATTACTTGTACTGACTCTCAGCCATCACAAACTCACGGCTCCGGCTCATGGTTGCTCCTTATTGATACTTTCTTCTCTTCTCATCATTCTCCTCCTCCCTCTTCTTCTTTCTAATCTCCCTTCTTTACTTATTCTTCTTCATTATCATCTTCATCATCATTATTATTATTACTACTTCTTCTTCTTCTTTCTTCTTCTTCTCTTCTCTTTCTTTTACTATTCTTTCTTCTTACACTTCTTCTTCTTCTCTTATTTTCTTTATTTCATTTTTCTTTTTCTTTTTCTTTTCACTTATTCCGTTTTTCTTTTTCTTTTCACTTTTTCTTTACATTTTGATTTCATTTTTACTTTTTTTTTTTTTTTCACTTTTTATATACTTTATTTATTTTATTATTTTTTTATCTTTTTCACTCGCTTCCTCCTGTATATTTCTTATTTCTGCCTGTGTTTTTCTTTAATATTGCACCTTCTTCTGTCTTTTCTACTCTAAGTCTGCGCCCGTTCTCCCTTTCCGTCTTCACCTGTTGTCCGTGGTTTATTCTGCCTTTGTAGTTCTATTTCTTTTTTTCTCTTTCCCCTTGGGTCCTTCGTGTCTTTGCGTTTCCTGCTCGGACCTCTAAGTTGATAAATTTTACCTCTCCCTCCTTCTGATATAGGGCTCTGCCCGTTGAAAGTGATGGTGTTTTTTATCTGTTGTAAAAAAAAAAAAAAAAAATTATATTATTTATATCACTTTCTATTATATATATACTATTATTACTATTATTCTTACTATTATACTTATCATATAGTATTTACTATACCTATATTCTCTCTTTATTACTTATATTATATACTATACATTTTTACTATTTCACTTTTCTTTACTTCTCAATTTACTTCTTCTTATTATATATAACTCATATATTCTATATATATATTATATATATTACTTATATATATATAATTACTTACTATTATTATTATATATATACATTATTATATATTTAATATTTACTATTTACTTCATTATCATAATTCTTAATTTTAAAAAATATTTACTTTCTACGATAAATGGATTTATAAATGATGCACTTGATAGACACTATTTAATATTTTTAATATATTATATTTTTTATTTATAATTTTATTATTCTTTTACTTATTTATATATTATTCTTTATTATATTACTTATATATATACTTATATATTATATATATAATTTATATACTTTAATATATACTTAGTTATCATACTTATTATATCTTACTTTCATTACTTATACTTTACTTCTACTTCTTTACTTCTTAATTCTACTTTATCTAAAATTGAAAATAAAGCTTGGTCTGTTTTTGAAGAAAATCGCAAAAATCTACAATAAATGTTTGTTTAAATTTATTATGTTGTTTAATAAATGTTTTTATGAAAGCTTAAGAATTAGTCCTTAATAATTATTATCTTAACTATTTCTTATTAGGTCTTTTTCTTTTTCCTTTTTCGTTTTTCTATTTTTTTCTTTTTCCTTTTCTTTTCTAATATCTGCGGAAAATGAGTACTTTATAACTATATCTCAATTAATCTTTGAACATAACCGTTAAATAACTTTACTTATTTGCCCCTATACTATTCGTTGTCTAACTTATTTCATCTTATCTTACTTCATTCAAACTTTCTTTCCTAGTTAACCTTTCATATTTAATAAAAGGAAAATCCTTTCTCTTCTTCTTCCTTGCTTCTTCTTCTTCTTCTCTTACCCTCCTCCCTCTTTTTTTTCCAGTAACTAAACATAATTTCATCAAAGCTCCTCCCATTCACATCGAGTGCATCATACCCAGATACACTCAAAGTGTGAGAGAGGGGGATGGCATCAAACTGTAAGCATAATATACCAAGAGTGGTGATATTGCGTGTTATATGGGTGATGTAATGAGTCTATGGTGAGTATAGTTCTAATGGGTGGGTGTTAGTGTCTAGGGTGTGTGTTGTGTGTATAAAGTGTGGTGGTAGTGTAGTATATTTCCTTAGGTGTAGGTGTACTGCACGTAGCTAGGGTGGGTAATGTATCAATGCGGGGAGTGTATGTGTTGTATCAGTAGCACTAGCGGGGTGCGTGTGTGTATAAAGTAGCACTATGCGGGTTGTATATATCGTACCTTGCGTGTGACTGTGTGTTGTGTTTGTGTGTGTGTGAGTGTGCTTGTGTGTAGGTGTGAGATAGGACAGTTACGATACAGTGGAACTTTCTAGAGTGTCAGGGACGAGGTACCTTAGCAATCCGACATGTTCATTGCATACCTTTCCAACAACCTCATGTAGCCCGTTGAAGAGAAAGAATCGTGATTAAACTGATATGCTATTTATAAAAACCATATATTCAATATAGTGATATAGCGATTCGTGGTAGCGACGCTGCAGCGAACCTGGTGCAAAAAGACCATATTAGTTGAAATAGCTTTGAATGCTCACTCTCGGTCATCAGCCTGAAATGCAACTCTCGGCCCCTCACCCATTGTCGAAACGCATTATAGAGATAGACACCTTAAAGTTCAATCTCTCTAGCTAGAATAATAACCAAAGTTGAATACTGCACTAGAAAAGGGGGGTAGGGGTAACTAACTCATTAGAAGAAGGAACCATGCCTACACAACTTTCTAATACACAACAATTGCGTAAATCCTATACCCAGTCAAAACATAAGGGGGTGAGTAAGAACAAATAATTATCTAGGTGTGCAACCTATAATCTATGATGGTAGTCCCGCTGCTAGTAAGTGCTAGAAAAAAGGGATGTGGGTACTCTACTCGTAAGAAGGGAAGCCTCCTAACACTTTCTAATATACACCAATCGACTCCACGTACCTATAACATTTGGGTAAACATTAAATATTGGGTGTATCTAGGATGTAGCGACAATGTCGTCTAGAAGCAGAACCAGCTAGGCCAACGAATACAATCAAAAATGAGTTCTTAACACCATCGTAACCTTAACCTAGTAATATGTAGACACCATCATTTGTCCTAAATAGCTGTAAGCTGGAGCCAGAATTCCATTCTGGCACGCAACTCAACCAGCTCCGTGACACTGGCTACTCCGGCCACACTGGTTCGCCATTTATTTTAACATAACAATTGGTAATATATTTATTTTATTATAAGTTACTACTACGCATCACCAAATATATTATCAGTTTTTCTAAAGCCCTCCATTTTCCAGGTTTTGGGGTGGGGAAGTACCCCCCTGCACTCCCCTGCTCCAGATCTAGCGCGAGTTGAACATTGGCTGGCGAGACAATCGTTGCAACATAATAAAGAAGGGATACCCAAGTTTTGAAGAAGAATACGATGTCCTCTAACACCCCTCGTTTTGCTAAAATGTGACATTTGGTGTCGATTGATACAACCCAATAAATGACCCCCGGTTGGGGCCCTGGGGACTTTTGCCTTTACGGAAAGTAAACTACGTAAGATCTCATTTTGCACTAACATTCTATCTTCCCCTGTTTGACACCCGCCTTCATGCATAGGTTTTTTTGATGAAAGGTGGTCACGCCCTTCTTAAGAAATCGTTTCTGAACCCAAAATAACGTTCTAAAACCTAGCAATCGGCTGAAACGCCGCGCTCTACGGCATAGGCGCAATTACGACTCGGCATGAACCTCAAACATACTAAAACCCGCTAAAACTATTCAGTTTCGTGTAACTCCGAAACAAAAATTGCACCGGTGTCATTAGAAAAAGGGAGGGGTCGGGTAATTAATCTATAACTAAACTCTTTGTTTAGGAGGAATCGATTCCGTCGTAAACCACAAGAATCGATTCCAGCAGTTCCGATTATGTACTAATCGATACCCAAATATCGGATATATCCGTCACATATACGATATATCCGCACTAGAGGGGTTCGTAAAGGTGAGGTGAGGGTATATAACTCGTAGAAGGAAACCACCTACTATAGTCACATTCTAACTATACACCAATTCGAACTCTCATTACCTTATACCTAGGGTTGGTCACCAATATTAAGAACCGTATTGCTATGACGTTAAGATATTCATGCTAAGATAAAATGTTAGAAAAGAGGGGCGGGGCCTAACTTCATTAGACAGTAGATAGACATCCTATAACTACATTCTAATATACGACCAATCGATTCCCCGTACTCATTAAATAACATATATAACTATATAGGAATAAGACACCAATATATAACCGTGTTCTAATGACGGTAGAAATGTCAGTTCTTAGTAAAAAGGACTATGAAAAAGGGGGTGGGGTAATAACTCGTATAAGAAGGAACCAATCTAGCACATTCTTAATAATATACACTCAAATCGAATCCCCGTACCTTATAACATTAAGAATAGACACCAATATTAGCCGTATTCTATGACGTAGGATATGTCATGCCTAGAAAAAGGCTAGAAAAGGGGGGCGGGGTAAAACTTCGTAGAAGGAAGCAATCCTATGCACTCTCTCTAATACACTCACTAAATCTGATTCTCCACGTACCCTGATAACATAGTATGCTCCATTATCCACTAATATTGGGTCGATCTCACAATATACGTGTTCGGTCACGTGCTTAGAAGCTAGAATAGATGAATAATCAGACCATATACCCTGATATTAGAATTATTGAGGATACTACCGAAATATAGAATCCATAGACATATAGAAGCAGGTGACCTTTTCTCGTTGGCGGTCCCCTTGACAGTGACTAAATATACCAAGCCAGCTACCTTGCGGTCACTTTGCGGTTTGCGAGGTTAGATGAAGGATCCAACTATTTGCGGTGTGTGCGTAACAACTATAAGTTCCAAAGCTGGATGTTAACTATCTACTATATATAATAGTTCTTAATAGCTATTATCGGATAATATAAGTATAAATAACTATAATATATGAGTACCTATATATTAGTATATTAATATAGAGAGATACTATATATATAATATATATATATATATATATTATATATATATATATAAATATATATATATATATATATAATAATATATATAATATACTATATATATATTTTGTATATATAATATATATATATATATATTATGAGTATATATTTATAAGTATTATATAATATATATATACATTATATACTATATATATATTAGTATATAATATATTAATATAATATATAAATATATAATATATATATACTATATAACCGTTACATCGAGATAATAAGAGTAAATGAGTATTATACCCATAAGTCACCTACTATGATTAACCCTAGCCTACTATACCTATATACTAACTTATTGATATTAACTACTAATATACTATATATTATATATTATATAAATATTAAGTTATTATATAATATATTATAGATTATATTACTGATAACTAACATATAGTATAGAATATATATAATAAGTAAGTAAAAATATATTACTATATATATTATATATACCCCCTATATAGATGCATATAAAATATGTAGCCGAGGATACGTAGTCTCATCATTATTGATAGTAAATATATATGTCAGTCATGTAGTAAGGTTCAATTATATATACCCTGAGCCTACATGAGGTGGGTAGCCATACACTACTCAATATAGTCACCTACCATTATATATAATAATAACCTAATTTTACCGCCATTCTCTCACTATATCAATTATAGCATCATACTTAATATTTACTTGGTCATATCTATGTACCAAATATACTCAAATATAAATATTAATTACCTACATATCATACTTATCAATGAATATATGATAACATAGTTAAATTTACATTACATATCTACATTATATATATAACTATCCATTATATATATACTACTATCTATCATTCGTATAGTTACCTCCAAGCCATGAGGTTATCTATATGAGGTTTATCCACATAACACTCTCCTAATAATATATTAAATAACTATATATCCGCTTATTTTCCAACTATACTACGTATACTTTCATTATATTACATACTATTTATTATATCCAACTATGACTCATACAGAAAACGCTCTGAATAAATGATATAATTAACAATAATATTAAACTATGGTTGGAAGAAATTGAATTAATTTGGGAGCAGGAATATTATAGTAAATGAAAGTAAGACTTTAGTCAATTATGGAATAAATACATTTATGGAAGGCAGAATGAAAAATTTTAAATTATAATATTATATTTATGTATTTGGTATTTATTTTCGAGATTGATAAAAATACTTTTTTGCACTTTACAATATAATTAAGATCTATAACTAATTACTTAAATAATAACTTCGTTGCATTTTTACGAAATGGCTCAACATAATTCTTTTGGAAATGAAAATTAATTATTTTCAATATATTTTAATAATAATAATTCAAGACATTGGTAAATATGATAATATAATATGAGCTGTGATAATATATATATAGTGACTGGTAATAGTAAGGCTGTTTAATTGTAATTAGACAGTATATAAATTATAATATATATGTATTAATATTATTTTTTATATTTTATTTAATGTATTTCATATTTATATTATTAAAGCGCCACGATAAGTCTCAAGTGTTGAGAGCACTCGCCAACGAAGCGAGGTTCGCTTAGGTTCGCGATAGCTGGTCGGAGTGTGAGAAGAATGTGAGCTATTCTCCTTGGGCTTGGCTCGTGTGCCTGCCGTGCGTTTGAGATGAGTCACCTCCTCCTGGATTGAGGGCTTAGCTGGCCCGTGAGTGACGGTGTCTGTTATATCTCTGTAGAAAAAAAAATAATATGAATATGTTAGTCGTAAGAGAGATATGAATAAGACCTAGTAGTTAGTATAGATAATATGGTGTATCATTGAGGTGATTGGAGGTTATATAGGATATAATATATATAATATATGACGGAGTATACAGGGTTTTTAGTGATATATGTTCCTACTTTGGTTATATTATTACCCAAATATTTATTGTATTAATATCTATGTTAGATGGTTATGGAAATCGAACGGTGGGTAGAATGGCAAAATAGGTATAAATATTAGTAGTTAGAGTTTAATAAATAATGTTTCTTACAATGTCTCCTTTTTAAAGATATTCATCAAAAGTATGTTATGATAGTATTGTAAGTTAAATAATGCACCTTAAATATAATATATACTATATATATATATATATATATAATATATATTTATATATATATATATATATATATATTTATATATTATATTATATATATTATATATATATTATATAGAACATACATATAATATCATATATATATATATTATTTATATATATATAAGTACTATATATATATATAATATATATATACATATATATATATAATATATATAATATATTTAATATATATATATAGTATATATATAATATACATAATATATAATATAAATATATTACATATATATATAATATATATATATATAATATATATTATTATATATATATATATATATAATAGTATATATATAAAAGACTATTAAGATATACTTATGGAGTGACGGATGATTATTATGATTTACTGTTATGTTATGTGATATCCAGATCCAATTGATGTGAATAATTTGGGGATTGGAATATGAAACGTAAAGATTGGGATGTGTCGGAGCGGTGGGGTTCCTCCGCCAATGAGCGCCGGCCTCTGGATAGGACGGTCCGGTCCGCGGACTCACCTGGCGCTACTCAAGCGAGCACATAGAGGCTATTGTGCCTTGGTTAATTATGCTCGAGTGTACAAGAGTAAACTTACTCACTCAGTGTATAGAGGATTATATGTTAGATAGGTTAGAAGTATATATATACAGTCTAGATTATTAACTATAAGTTAGTCCCCTGAGTTTAACATAATTATTATTATATAGGGATATATATGTAATTTGGATATATGTAGAGGATTAACGGAATCAGTGCTCAATAGATATGTAAGTAGGAAAGATTTGTGAGACATACTGCTAGGACAGTATATAGTGGACTGGTTACGCATATAATTTAAATATCGTTTGGTATAGATATATATGAGACAATATATAATAGTGAGATCTTAAGATCTTGTAGTGCTAAGGGTCTTAAATATGAGTAGGTATAATTTATATGAGGTATAATATATATTGTTATTATCATATAATGTATATTATTATGGTACATGATATGGTATAACAGTGACGTATAATATATATCATAATATATTATATATATGAGGATATACATATTATAAAAACCCAAATAATATATTAGAATATCTTATTAAATTAGTTCTAATATAGTTAGTATTACAAGTATAATGGACATTACTTAGTGATATATGTGTGATGCTTACAATATATATAATATATAGGTGTGTAGAAGAAAATTTGAATTAAATATTGTTAAAGTAAGTAGTAAATATATGATAATTATTAGTAGAGTATGAGCTGTGCGTCGTATTAGAGAAGTATAAATAGGGTGATCATTAGAGATAAGAATAATGAAGATAATATTATGAGTTGAATAGATGGTTTGGTCATTATATAAGTTGGAATATAAGAGGATGTATAAAGTGATATAATGAGTCGGTTATTTGGTTATAAAGACTGATAAATAGTATTAATAGTAGATGAGGTGTGTTGGGTAAATACTGAGTATACCGGGTGTAGGGAGAATACCGAGATAATAAGTATGTGAAAAAGTGAATTGAGTAAGTAAAGGAATATTGGCAACTGAGATATATATATAGTTATACTATAAGTAATATAAATAGTACGAAGAGAATTGATGGTATTTGGTACGATAGTGAATACGTAGATATTAAAAAATGAGGGGTAGATATATCAATATTATATAGTATATTAAGTAGAGTAATGATAATATTAAGCTGAGGTATGTATTATTTATTGTATGGAGGAGGAGTATAAATATGGTTGTTATGGCTCTATAGCATCACTACTATTAGGCTACTATAAAGTTGAGTATATAGTAACCTTATATCATTTATATAATATCACGATTTACCTATATACATATAGTTAGGATTACGGCCACTAGTTATATACTATAGTCGCGAGAGAGTTACACTCTCATTATAGATTAGTATTACATAATTAAGGGCTGTATTCTTCTGCACATTATCTGGTGACCGAGCTCTCGCTTTACTACTATATATTAATACTATGATAAAACAGAGGGGGACGGTAAGTATACGAGCTGGGTATTTATATCTATTTCGAGCTAGTATTTACTTTCGTTATCCTGTATATAGTCCTAATACTACATATACTATGATATAATACTACTACCCGCTACTACATTAGACTTCTTCTCTTATATATCCGAATGTACTTATCGATACTGCTCATACGTATAATATTACATACCTATTATATCACTCATATAATAACTATATCTAAAATATTATAAGCCCCATCTTCGAGGCAGAGAGGAGTAGATGCTGATAATGATAGAAATGAATTACTGATTAATATAATATATATATATATAATATTATATATATATAATTAATTATATATTATATATATTATTAATAATAATATATATTATATATATATTATATTTAAATATATATATACTATTGAACTCAATAACCTTACTGATACCCCTGCCATGGTCCTAAAATAAAATAGCCATTTTATTAAATATCTTTAATTTTTATTTCTTTTAAATTTCTGAAATCTAAAATTTTAAAAGGATTTTATAAAAAGGACGGGATTCCCTGTAGCTATTGCTTAGGCGTTTTTGGAAGATTTCTTATTCTCTTAACTTTATTTCCCGTTTACTAACTATTGTTACAGCTCTTAGGTTATTAACCAGGATTTACCAACAATGTATGTTTTACTTTTCCCACTGTAGCTATTGTAGTTTTTGAGATAGTATTTATAGTGTATATTTTTAATACTGGATTAACTATGGATTATTTCAATTATATCAAAATAAAATTTCGAGATAACTATTCCTAGATTACTAAAAGTTCACATAATCGCAAACATATGAAGCTTCCCTTAGTTCACTGACTACGTCTTGAGGACAATATCAACACAATAAAATTCATTTTAACTTTGAATCAGACTTTGGGCAAATTTTTGCATGTCATGTAATAGATATGATAGATAGATAGATAGATTAGATAAATGATAATATTTGATTTTTAGATATGATAGATAGATAGATAGATAGATAGTAATAGATACATAGACTAAGATAATATACGAATATTCATATCCGATGGGATATGAGAGAGAGAAGAGAGATGAAGAGAGTATTGATAGAGAGTAGAGAAAGAGAGAGAGTATGAGAGTACTGATGTGAGAGAGAGAGAGAGAGAAGACAGTCCAAAAGATTCTTCTTACCGAATTCCAATTTTCGTAACTGTGGTTCAAGAATTATAGCAGAAATATTTTACTGTTCCCGGTGTGATTTTTGTATCTTTTTCGGTACGATTCATGCTTGGCTTGGCTCAAAGTATGAATAGAAAGGTCTTGTCCTTTGGATATTTAATATATATGACCAGACAATATGAGTAATTTTTATCTATACGTATCGACATTTGATTCGAATTTTTTAAACTACTCAGCCTTGTATGAACAGAGTAGCCTGAGTACAGAGAGTAAATTTCTCAGAGAGTATTTACATTACCTTGTTAGAGTTGCAGAGAGTACTAGATATTTGGTAGACTTAGTCTTTTCTTCAAAATTTATCTTATAAATCGAGTATCTAATTTTTTACATTCTATCCATATTATAAATAACTTAATAATGTAATAATATCACTTTATAATTTTAATTTTTATTTTATTAAAAGATCTATAATTAAAATTTTTTGTGGTAGTGAAAATTCTATCTATAATATACCTTCGCTCAGAGGATGATAAAGTGTTATATGCTTTTCCATTATATATAAATAATAATATATATTAATATATATTAATATATATAATATTATATATTACTTATTATTAGTTATAATATATATTATATATCTATATATATACTATACTTATAATATATTATATATATAATTATATATATATATATTATATATATATATATATATATATATATATATATAATAGTATATATATATAAATATACTATATATATAAATATATATATATATATTATTTATAATATTAGTATTATATATTAATATTTATTTATTTTTTATTATATATATATATATATATTATTTATTATTTTATATATACTATATAATATTATATAATATATATTAATTATGGAGTAACTTCTATTAAGGTTTCGGTGTTGAATAAGATTCAGGTATGGTGTGATTATATTTATATATGAGGAGTAATGTATATACCTTTATACTAATAGATGAGAGTTGGTTGTTGGTAGTTAGTAATATATGAATTGACAGCTTGTGGTTTCAAAATTCAAGAGATTATTTATTTTTTTTTTTATTAGTTTAGTCTCACCATGCCTAAGCTGTTTTCCTTATATATGAAAGTATATGTATATCCAAGTTTTTCACATATCATGTATTTTTAATATTAAATGTACCCTCATGGAGATATAATGAGATTAAAGAACTGCTCACGAGTAAATTAAGAAAAAATTATATTTAGTGAAAATTGTATTTGAGAATGAACGATAATGAAGTGAATAAACATTTTCTTTTATTTGACTTGAGATGTTATATTAAGTAATAAGTAATGCACAATATACATTGTAATTTAAATAAAAAAAATGTTTATATAAATAAATAATCGTCTATGGTATGAGTATGTGCAAGTGTGTTGGAAGTGATGACAGTCCATCGAGGTTGCTTGCTAACCATCTGGAAACGTTTTCCAGTACAATGCCTACTAACCCACTGGGGTCTTATTAATCGAGATTATTTCATGAGTCTGCTCTTAGTGCAATGATTGTCTGGTTAAGTCCGTGGATACTTTATAACCGCCCTGATTTAAACTTAATCCCTATTCCGATGACGGTTGTCATCGGTTAGATAGTGAGAGTTTTCAGTTATTCAGAGGCGGTATGTTGTCATAATTGTAGGAATGAGATATGTGTTTATGGGTATCGTCCTTGATTTTATGTGCTTAGCGAGAAGCGAGCGGTTCCACCATGGTTGTGCCACTGGGGGGGATTATGATCCTTTGCCGCATTTATAACTCTGTGAGTAAATGCTTGTGTTAACGTAGGCCGTCGCCGAAAAGATTTTGCAAAGGATAGAGAGCTTTTAGGAGAATCCGTATGTGTATATTCCCCATGTACCCTGTACGAAGATCGTTTCATCTAATTGTGTAATGTGGTGTTACATTCGTAAAGAGCGAAAGCAAGCGGATAATATAGGCTTTTCGGGCCCAGATTTAAAAGATTTTATACGGATTTTTGTCTACTTCTCTCCTTACGCTTTCTGAACTCTTATTTTTTATTTACGTCACTCTTCTCAAATAATCCATCATTTTTTTAGATCTCTATTCTCCATATTCTTATGTAGATGCCTTGTATGCGCCACGTACCAGTGCATCCCAGTCTTGGGACAGAATGAGGTCGGCTACGCGAAATTATGATACACACGGAATCAAAGTTATGCCTATTAGATAATGTATTTAGATTATATCATTATATATTATATTTTTTATATTTATCTATTTATATTATATTTGAGAATAATATTTATACTAGTAATCATCTTATATAATTATACGTATATAATTACGGTTCTATTTATTATTTATGAGATTGTTTATATTTGAAGGAATCAAATCAGCTGTTGGTAAGAGTCTTGATTATTAGTTCATAAACTATAATCATTATATACTTCTTATATAAGTTAGTCATTTCGGAGTAGGTTGTCATGGAGATATAATGACCCTAATTGGTTAATTTTATTAGTACCACGATGTAAGTCGGAGATGAGATGAAATTGGTAGAAAGCAACTGGGGTGAATATATAAGCAAGTGGTAGAAAGGTATATGTGGAATATTCATAAAATTATTTTACTTTTAACATTGAATATTATATGACTTAGAATGTTGGGAGAAAGAGTCTCATTGGTTACTTTAATTTTAAAATGATATTAATGTAGTTAATAATTAAGGGAAGCTGTGAGGGGAGGTGTTAAGGTATATATCTGGTGTTGTAATTGGAGTGGAGTAGTACTTTCCTTATGAATGGAAAAATCAAAAAAGTAGTTATGGCTGATAGTGATTCGTGTGTAGCCTGATAAATGGTGTCAAAAAGTGATTATTTAAGAGTTATAAATTTGCAATTATGCTATAAATCCTAATCACAGTCCGTTGCAGGCTAGAGTGATTGTAGCAGTGTGTTGGCCCTGTTTATGTCCTTGGTTACCTAAAATTCGTGTCATGAAGTGCGAGTGGGGCTTAGTGAAAAGAAATTAGAGATGGAGGGCTGGTGGAGAGGATGAGCTGTTAGAATGGATGAAGAATGAGGTGAGTGAGGGTGTTACTATTAATAATGCGGATGATTTGTGAGTTATGGTGTGTTGGTGTCCTGAAACGAGGAGTTTGAAGAGGATTCGGGTAGACCACAAGGAGAGATTTATTCACGGTACAACTGTGGGCAATTGTAGTGCTAAATCATGAATAGAAATTATAATGGCGAACCAATTTGAGTGTTTTCGAAAACCTGAGTATGACCGCACAAATAAGATAGAAAATTAGAGTCAAATTCGATAGTTTGGTTTATGTGAGTTGCGGAGTTATGCTGTGATTATATAGTAAGAATTTGTAAGCATGGGTGATGGCCCACTGTACACTGGAGGCTAGTGTTGACGTTTATTATTTTGTAGGATATTCATGTTAGCATGAGAGAACGGGATCATGCAGTGTGGTAGTGGTGTTGTGATGGCAGACGGTGGCGTAAATTAAAATAGTTGGTGGAGTCAAGGGCTAGGTCTGAGAGCCTAGGGTCTTACATGAGGGTGAACTTTGTATGTTTTTTACGTGCTTTCAAGTTTTACTTGTTAATGTAAATCGTAGACGTGATAGACTAAGTGGTCCGCTGAAAAATAAAGAGGTACAACGAGATCCCTATAATTTGTGTGCTTCCCTGATGATCAATTGGACAACGTTCCTTAGGGGAGTTAGTTAGAGTGATAAGAAAAGAAACAATGAGTAGAAGATGATGCAAATTGATGAGCTGCGTAATCGTGAGGGTGTTATGCTGGGCTGTGAATAAAAGGGGCATAAATAGACGTAGAGATGATAATGGAAAGGTAACCGGAGTTGAAGCAATGGTTTTGGTAC
Organism: Trachelipus rathkii; assembly: GCA_015478945.1. Lineage (NCBI taxonomy): Eukaryota > Metazoa > Arthropoda > Malacostraca > Isopoda > Trachelipodidae > Trachelipus > Trachelipus rathkii. Next base: position 61,083 of record JABUQX010079422.1, read on the forward strand.
TAATAGTGGCAAGGATGAATTGACAAGTACGGCAAATGATACTTGGTTATTTGTTTCATTAAAGTCGATTATGTGAATATCAAAACGTGATGTCTACCATGGTAATACATTGTTTGTGCTGGTTTGATTGTGAGTCGTATTCTGGATCTTGATCTCATTGGGAGTTGAGGATCCATAGTGCGGTATATTAACGTACATTTATCCGATACACATTGAGATATGCGAAACACAAACAAACCGTATTAAC
>JABUQX010079423.1:0-17982 GCA_015478945.1 Trachelipus rathkii
GAGAGAGATTCCTAACATAACCTAGACTTAAGCCTACCTAACTTAGAGCTTAACCTATACTATCTAATGGAGTTCCCCTATTGAAGAACAGGTAAAAAAAAAAAACATTCAATTCGACACTTAGAAATTCTGATATGTTTAATGTATCATACGGATCTACTGTAAAAAAGAATTTTCTTGATCACGAGCTCCCGTTCCGTGTGGGGGTTAAGTAAGACTTGTCCATATAATATTATAATATATATATAATATTATATATATATAATATATATATTAGGTTATTATATATATAATATATTAGTTTTTATTATATAATATTACATATTATATATATATAGAAGTACTATATAGTTACGTTGGGTATATGTATCTTAGATATAGACTTTGCCAGGCCTTCTAGGAAGAGCCACAAATCCGTTACTCAACAACTACTAACAGCTTAACCGCAAAAGGGAATAGCATTGACTGGAATTCCTGGCAAAAATTTTTTACCGTGAGCAAACTGTACAATAGAAAGTAGAAAACAAAAAAAAAAAAAAAGATCATACATTCGAAATACTACAAAAATAGTCTATCCAGGGAAATGAAATTACATTTTTGGAATCCCCTGTAATTTGGTTTAGATGAATAAACGTAATAAAAAATATTAAACAAAAATAAAGCTATTTCGTTTCTTTTTGTTCCGTGGGGGGTGCTGGACCATAGATCTATATATACTATAAGCTTATATATATTATATCAGATTTGATATTCCCCTAATATATGAAGTGTTTTTGTATATACTAAGATTATAATAACGTATAATAAGAATAGATAATAATATAGTAGTATTATTATATATTAATTACACAATATAATATTTATTAGAGTTATAGTAAACTATATTATTTGTAAAGGTATTTATTACACGGCAATTTAGGGGCCTCGAGCCGACCGGGTGAACACAGGGGGGGAACGTTTTCCAGTTAGCTCAGTCCGCAGCACCTGGAGTAGAACCTCTCCTCTGCCGCACTCGAAAAATGACCAAAGAGCGGGGTCTCCGGAGACCCTCCCAGAGATGGGGAATAGTCCTACCCTGTAGTTTCCCCGGAAGGCCGAGAGACCCCCGACTCGCTGCCATGCGGTGCGGTATACCCGAGGGGTAAATTCTTAAGTAAAAAAGCAAAAAAACAAAAATTTAATAGCAAGCTGTATTTACCTTATGTCAAGCAACCAATAAAAGTCTCTAAATAGGGCCTCTAATCATATTACTATAATAATTTAATGAATAATGTTATTTAATTTTTTTAATTTTTTTTACATTTTTCCTATGTACTAAATTGTTACCAGGATTCCAAAATGTATTCCTTTTCGCTGTAGCTTACTGACGTTTTTGAGGAAGATATATATTTTTTCCCGGCACTAAATTGGACGCTATGCAACAGTTCCTAGCATCAGGTATTTATTCCTTTTCCCGGTAGCTGTTGTACTTTTTTGATATATGGATTGTGGCTCTTCTATGAGGCTGACCTATATATTTATATATAATATATATATATATATCTATATTATATATAATATATATAGTTATATATTAGGTGTGATATATATATATATATATATATATAATATATATATATATTATAGTGAAATTTGTTTAAAAAACCCAAATATCCTCAATCCATATCTCAAACTACAAATAGCTACACCGGAAATAAGGAATTACATGTGTATGAAATCCTTGGTAACATTTTTAGTGCGGAAGAAATGTAAGATAAAAAAATTTATATTCTAAAACTACAATAGGGCTACAGCGAAAGGAATACACTTTGTTGGGAATCCTGTAAAATATATTTAGTTTGGTAAATTGATAAAAAAAGAGAAAAAAAATTAAAAACGCAAAAAAATAATCATATCTCAAAACCTACAATAGCTACAGCGATAAGAGGATATATGCGAGTTTTGGAATTCTTTTAGTAAATTTAGGATACGGAAAAACTGTAGAAAAAAAAATATAATAAATAAATAATATATATTGCTTTTTTTTTAGGAACAGGGGACAATGTACTATATATATATATCTATTATTTGTAAAGGTATTACAACGGCAAATTGTAGGGCTCGACGGGGAACACAGGGGGAGACGTTTTCCATACCCCCGTAGGGGAGGGGCGGGAGGAACCTCGCGCTATGTTCCAATACCAAGAAGAGCGTAGTGTTCCGGAGACCCACTTCGGCGGAGGGGTGGTGTTAGTCGTGACCCAGCGTAAGTCTCCCCGGGAGAGCGCGAAGACCCCGACTTCGGCCTGCATCGGTGGTGCGGTCATACCAGCTATGGGGTATTCTTTAGTTAAAAAAAAAATTCAAAATTTAGTGTGAAAAGTCCTATTTATTTTAGACGATATGTGAAACCATAAAGGTATGAAATATGGGGCTAAAGTCATAATCATTCATTTACTATAATTATAACTCAATATCATTTTTGTTATTTTTTTACATTTTCCTAGTGATATTTTACGAGGATTCCAAAAATTGTATTCCTTTTTCGCTGTAGCTATTGTGTTTTTTTAAATAATTTTTTGATTTTTTTTTATTTTTGTATTTTTTACATTTTCCGCACTAAAATGATACCAGCATTCCAGCAATGTATTCCTTTTTTCTGTAGCTATTGTACCGTTTTTGAGATATGATTGTGGCTCTTAAACAAATTTCACCATATATATATATAATATGACTATATGGTAGATTTACTTATTTTACTTAGGATATAAGTATATATATAATATTATACTATATTATATATATATTTTATATTCTATAGTCTATATTATATATTATACCAGTATATATATTATAAGGCTTAGAGTATATATTTATGTATATACATAGTGTTATGAGTATATATTATGTATATTTGATTATAATACTTTATATCGGATTTTTTGGAATAAATCCAGTTTAAAACCACAAATATCTCAATCCATATCTCAAAAAACTACAATAGCTACAGGGAAAAGGATACCATGTTGCCATCCCTGGTAAAATTTTTATTGTCGGAAACTGGTATAAAAAAAAAAAAAAAAAAATACTAGTATCTAAAAACATTGACATACCGCTATCAGCGAAAAAGAGTACATGTTTTTGAGGATCCTTGTAAAATTTTAGTTATAGGATATAATGTAAAAAAAACAAATAAATATAAAAGAAATAAGACAAATAAGGCTATTCTTCTTTTTTTAGGAGCCAGGGGAGCAGTAGTGATAACTTTTGCATATATATATATATATATATATTAAATATATATTATATACTATATATAACTTATACTATAATATACTATATATATATAATATAATATTAATATATTATAAGTATTATCTTTGGGGTATATATTCCTATAATCTATCCTTGTAAAAACCCTGGTATTACAGCGGCAATTGTAGGGGGATGCTGAGCCCGTATGCGGACGGGAAACAGCAGGTGGTGACCTTTTTCCATACCTCGTAGGAGTGGGCGGAGGAACCCCCGGACGAAACCACAAATTACCTAAAGAGTCGCCGGGTTCCGAGACCCTCCAGTAGGGGTGAATCTGTCCTTACCCCGAGTTCCCCGGAAGGCTGAGAGACCCTATGACTCCTGCCATCGGTGGCGTATATCCCTTGTGGGTTATTTCTTGTTAGTTAAAAAAAGCGAGAAGTTTAAATATAGAAGAGTTGTCTTATTTATTATTATATAGTACATAAGTATACCTATAGGCTCTCTAACATATTACTATAATTATTAAAAAAAATTTTTTTATTTTTTATTTTACCATTTTCCTTAATCTACAAATTTTACCACGACGTGAATCCAAAAATGTATTCCCGTGTTTCGCTGTAGCTATTGTAGTTTTGGAGATATATATTACTTATTTTTATAGAGTATTATATATTATATAGATCGATATATATTATACTTATTTATTATATAATATATATATAGTATATTATAACTATATTATATATATATATATATATTATATATAATATATATAATATAATATATACTATATACTTTAATACAAATTTAACTTATATTTGGACAAGCATTCCCAGCAAATGTATTCCTTTTCCCGGTAACTGTTGTAGTTTTTTGAGATATGGATTGAGATATTTGTGGTTTTAAACTTGATTTCCATATATATATGATATATAATATTTTAATATATATATATATATATATATATATTATATATATTATATAATATATATATATATACTATAAATATATATATATACTATATTATATATAATAATAAATATAATCAATAAATAGTCACAAATTTATCAAGAAACTTTACCAAAAAAAATGATAATAATCAATAATAATATAATAATATAGTAAGAATGACAATAATTATCGAATATTAATTGATATTTTTATTATTATTATTTTAATTATTTATTCATTGTTAATAATAATAATAATAATAATGACAAGAGGAATAAGAGTAATCATAATAAATAACAGTAAATAAAATAAATAATAATTAATAATATATAATACTAAAATAATAATAATAATAATAATAATAATAATAATAATAATAATAATAATAATAATAATAATAATAATATTATTATTATTCATTATTATTATTATTATTATTATTATATTATTATTATTATTATTATTATTATTATATTATTTTAACGATAATAATAATAATAATAATAATAATAATAATATAATAATAATATTAATAATGATATTATTATTATTATTATTATTATTATTATTATATATTATTATTATTAATTGTCATAATTAAAATAAATATTCTAAATTTTTTTTGTCAACAAGTTAACGTGTGCGTACAAGGGCCTACTCGTAACAACACTTCACTTATTTGTAAAAGTGTAAATATGTTTCATATTACCCATTAGTAAATTTATTGTCATAATTCTTTTTTTTTTTTTTTTTTGCAAATGTTTATTTAGCATACTAAACGATGAAATTAAGTCGTATTTTGGGAAAATATTCAACGTTCCACTTTCCATTGGGAGTAAGGAGTCGGAAAGTCGGAGTCGGAGTCGGAGTCGGGAGTCGATTGTTGCTAATATCGACTCTGGGAGTCGGGATCGGGAAGTCGGTTGTTTGTAAACATCGACCTCTGGGAGTCGGAGTCGGGAGTCGATGTAAAAAAAACTGCGACTCCCCATCCCTGGATATATATATATATATATATACTATATATAATATATATATATATATATATATATATAATACTATATATATATATTATATTATATATATATATATTATCATAATAGATAATATATATATATATATATATATATATAATATATTTATATATATATATATATATATATATAATAAATAAGCATGAATAAATATGTGTTTTATTATTCCTATAACTAAGAGGACTGCGCTTCAATCTTCCACGCAGTAAGTCCAAAGTTTATCTTCCTGGGGGCAAGAATTAAAACTCGGCTGCGAGCACGTTGGTGACAACAGGCTTGGGAAAGCCGGCCTTTAAAGTTCAATTTCCTGTAGTGCCCCGTGTTAACCCTCTGAGAAGGGATAAAAGCACTTAATAGTTTATATATATATAATATGATATATAATATATATATATATATATACTATATATTATAATATATATATATATATATATATATATATATATATATATATATATATATATATATATATAATATATATTATATATATATATAACTATATACTATATATATTAATATATATATATATATGGCAGGAAGGTGGCTGGTGCAATTAAATCGTTGTTGAAGGTAAAAGGACAAGTCTGGAGTGCGCTAGGGTCTTGCATGAGGGTATGGTTCTTACCTGTGTCTATTGCATAGGTAGTGAGATCTATGGTCTGGATAAAAAGTATAGATCTTAAAGTTCAATGTGTGTGTCAGATGGACAATCTTAGGGAGTGCTAGGTGGAGATTGGATAAAATGAGGAATGAACGTATTGGAGAGTTATGTTTGTGTGGTGTTGAAGAAAGGGGTAAACGAGATAATAATGAAAGTATGTTGAGATGGTTTGGGTATGTGGAAAGGATGATGTCGGTTGGTTAAGCGGATTAATAGTGGTGAGTGTGTTGGGAACCGACACGGTTGGGAGACCGAAAAAAAAGTTGGATTGAGTCATTTAAGGGAATGTTTGGCAAAGGAGAGAAATGGTTTGGCAGAAAGGCGAGAAGAAAGGTGCATGATAGGAGAGAATGGCGGTTTGTTGTAAGGGGGGTATGGTTGTAGCCCACCTGGGCCAGGGAATGAACCCTACACTTGACGATTTACCATAGTGAGGATCCGTCGCGGTCCCGTGAAGCTCTAGGGTGGAATTTTTGATTGCGACGAGTTCTTACTAATTAATGGTACAGAGGGGCGGTAGGCTGGGCTTTCTTTTCGAACTTTTGGGCATATTCTCCTACAGCTATTCTTTTCCGATGTGCATGTAAACGCCCTTACTCCCAATCTTGGGAAAAAAAAGGTAGATGAAGAAGAAGATATATATTATACTATATATATTACCCTTTTGTAACTATCATAGCCAAAAGGTAAAACAAATTAAACCCAAAGAGATGGGAAAAGGTATATGAAGGTACTACTGTAAAGTGGTGAAAGGGTTAAAAATGATGCCAAAAAATAGGGTAATAGATAAAGGATAATTTTGCAATTAAATATAAAGGTAATTTATCTTGAGATATGATGGTGAAAAGGAAAAAAATAATGCAAACCGATAACACTACATATAATTCAAATAACGATAAGCAAGAGGTGAAAATTTCACACATGAACGCCAAAACACGCAATTATGCTACTATAAAAAGGTAAAAAGTTGCAAAAATAAATAAAAATGTGGTCTAAAAGATAAAAAAGTACACAGCAACATTGACGCTACAAATACAGTTATAAAAGAACTCATAAGTTAAATTTTCAAGATAAAAGCAACACGATAAAGATATTCTGCAGGACCATAATCATACATTACGAAGGTCATTATCATTAGATTAATAAAATATAACCCACGACAATTAACAAAGGTAAGGAAGACGATTTGCACTTTTATTACACTGCTTCAAAGGATCTTAACGATCCAGGAGTCATGTTTTTCAAGTTGAACATAAATTTATAAAAATAATTAAATCATACAATGATATGCTATCTATCAGAAATTACCTTTTGACTATCATTGTATTGTGAGATTAAAATATAGGCCCGTCATACCAAAAAAAGGCTATATCCTGAAATTTTAAGGTACATATAAATTTAGAGAATCAAACAAACAATGTTCAAACGTAGGTCAATCTTGCACAACATTATTATTTACACCAGAAGAAAATAAGAGTTCAGTTATTAGAAAATATATGTTTTGACCAGTTGAATTAGGGCTAATCGCCCCGGACGTACAAAAGGATATAGCCCTAAACTACAATTTACCAGAGAGAGTCCCTAGGTTTCCCGTATCCATGTAAGCGTAGTAGGGTTGGTTGGCTTCCTACCGTGTTACAAGGCGATTGGCCGAATTGTCCAAATGTACAAGATTATATAATTAATGAGACAGTGAAAACGCACCCTGCGCACTATTATTTAAAAACCTTTGAAATTATTTTTAGTTTAACATGGAAAGTGACATAATATCAAAAGTGTAAGCGGTGCTAATATAAAGGTCTAGTATATATTGTAGTTATAAATGAAGACTTAAGTGTAGAAAGAAGTTATATATATAATTTATACAATGTATATGTTAGCAGAGAAAAACTTATTTTGTTACCCTTTTATATAATTTTGTGAGCGAATATGAACCCTCGCACAGGTTAGTAGAAGTAGTTCTAATGAACACATGTGTGTCCTTTGCCCATGTAAGGGGTGTCGGTCAGATTTCGTAAGACCACCCTAAAATATTAATTTTTCGATTTTAGCTTATTTATCATTCTCTGTGTGTTACTTTCCCAGTAATTTAATATAGTTTGTGTTTAATTTCTAAACATTTAAGTGATTAATTTGACTGATACGACTTTTTTATATCATTTATACATCATATTAGCCGTTATAAATATTTTTTGATTATCCCACGAAGGTTGGCTATGCGTATTGTGTTTATATGACTATATCTAAAGTCTTTTTCGACTATCTGAGCAATTATATTGAGTCTAATAATTTGAATGAAGCTATAACTATCATGCTAAGTGTCATTTACCATAAAATGTTCTTAATAAGCAACACAATTAATCGTATCATGTGTAGTGAAGTCTGAGCACACAACACATTCGACTGACTACGAGGCCGATCGTGTGATGTGTGTGTGATGTGTGATTGTATGATATATATATATATACATAACTATACTGTGTGATATATATTAGTGTATATTAATGTGTGAGTTATGCATATATAATATAGTTCTGTCACCCATACTCTATACTAATATACGACTATAGTATATAATATATATTATAGTTCAGTTGTTATAAGTGTATATTATATGGGTGTAGTGTGTGAGTAGATAATTATAATATATATGTTACAATATCACAGTGATGCGGTATATATTTTTATTTGTCACCCCTTAGGAGAAAAGATCATAAGTAGGAAAAATAGATTGAAATATATTCCAACGCTGCCCTCCATCAACCCTCACAACATACCAACCAATTCGAGAGACCCAGCGTACCATCACCGACACCGACATGCATTCATTGAAATGTTAAAATAATGGCGACGCAGCGCTATAGGTATTTGATCGTTATATTTGAGGAGTAGAATTCTGAGGTAGTTCGACCTACTTACTGTGTGTGTCGGTGGTGTAGCAGAGGAGAGATAGGAAGAAACAAATATGATGTGTAAGAAGTGCCTTTCACACGAAACTTAATGATTAAAGTTTTATCGACCCTAGCAATAGTATAAAAGCGAGTTTGACTTGAAGCATCACTCTTAGCCACTTAATCTAAGGACATTGAGATAGTCGGAAAAAGTTGTAGAGTTGATGGAATAAAAAGTAATAGATTGCATTCTTTAAAAAATTTGTGTGTATAACTACATAAAATATTGGAAAAGTACTCTTTAGAAGGGTGTACAATATCTTATATAGCGACTAACTAGACTTGCAGTGGTTTTCAAATTGGGGTGAGTTTCGAAATACCAGCTGATGCGCGACAAGCGAGAAGAAAAAACTTAAATTTTATTAATTTAATTATATATATATATATATTTATGTATATATATATATATATATATATATATAGTATATATATATATATATATATGATATTATATATATATTATATTATATATTATTAATATATATAATATAATATATAATATATATATAATATATATATATATATAATAATATATAATATGTATATATATATATATATATATAATATATATATTATATATATATATATATATACTATACATATATATATTATTATATATATTAATATATATATAAATATATAATATATATATATATATTGATATATATTATATATATAGTTATATAATATATATATATATATATATATAATATATATATATATAATATAATACATTTATAGATTTATACATATATATTATATATATAATAATATATATATTAATATATATATAAATATATTATATATATAGTATATATATATATATATATATAATATATATTATATATATATATATATTATATATATATATACATATATGATATATCTTCATCGATCATCTCCATAAGCATAACCTTTTTTTCCACAAGACTTGGGGAAATAACATGCATCCGGAAACAAGAAAAGTGAGCTAGAAAGAATATGACATAAGTGTCGACAGAAAGCCCAGCTTTACCGCCCCCTCGTATACATATTAGTGAGAACTCGTCGCATTCAGAAAATCCACCCTAGAGAGCTTCACGGGACGCGACGGACCCTCACTATGGCATATCTCAGTGTAGGGTTCATCCCCTGGCCAGGTGGGCCACAACCATTTACCCTCTCACAAAACCCCGCTATTCACTGAATATTTATGCACCTGGATTCTCGCCTCTGCCCAAATCACATTTCTTTCTCCTCTAGACATTCGTTTTACCTGACTCGATCCACTTTTCTTGGGTCTCCCAGCCGGCTGCACTTCCACAAACACCAACTTCACCACTATACATACCTCTTAACCAACCTTCTTATCATTCAACCTTTGCCACATGACCTAACCATCTTAACGTACTTTCATTCCCCATATTTTCTCATTTTACCCTTTCTTCACACCAATATAACTCTGCTAATACATTAATTCCTTATTTTACAATTCTTCTCACACCTAACACGCCGCATAAGATTGTCTATCTGAACACATTAAACTGTAGATCTATATCTCTTATTCCAGACCATTAGTTCTCACTACTATACATTAACACAGGTAGCCAATATAACCCTGCATTTAAGACCTTAGCTGCCACTCAAGACTTTAGTCCCTTTACACCCACAAAGGATTTATTGTACTGCCCACCTTCCTGCCATTCACAAACTTTCCTACTACACTCTGCTCATCTGCTTCCTTTTCATCAACATATATCCTAAATATTTAAACTCAGACACTTGTTCCGCTGCTCACCATTTAGCATAAACTTACTTCACACCAAGGACTTCTTCACTCACAAACCTATATCTTAACTCTTACCTACGTTTACTTTCAAACTCCCTCCTTTTACACACCCTCCAAACCTTTCCAATCTTCTCAAACTCTCTTCCGATTCACCACACAAAAACCAAAAGTTCATCCGCATACTAAGAGGTATGACACTCTCCACCTCACCCTCCTATTCTGACATCGCCATCCATCCATAGTAAATTTCTCTTATGAGGATACTCTTGTGTTGCAAGTAAGAAGTACTTACTCTATAGCACTAACCCTCTCTCACAAAACCATCAACACCCAGCCACCTACCATTCACCCCATCTATCTCCCGCCCACCCAAAAACACCATGTTATACCCATCTATCTCTCTTTTTCCTGATTCAGTGGAGTCCAACATATTGGAGTCCCTCAGACCAAACACAACATCAATCTGAAGCTTCTACTCACCCCATCCCAAAACATTCAGTCCCCACTAACTAATCCCTAGAAAGTCGTACTCTCCTTCAACCATTCCCCTCAGAACTGGCACCACCTACTCTGTCACAACCCACACTTAACTTTGACCTTTTTCAGAAACTTAAATTTAACCATCAGAATTCTAGTACTCACACACACAAAATCTACCATAGCTCTGTACCACAAGTCATCAAAATTGCAACTTTTTCTCTCCCCCTCTCATTCCTTTCCACACCAACACACACACATTTCACGGATCTTTTCTATTAAAGCCCCCACATCAATATATCGACTATTTTATTAAACTATTGATCAATATTATTTTATTTAATAAATATAATAATTTTTTATAAAAATGTGAAATTCATTTTTCATTTATTTTATTTTGTCTTTTTATATTTATTTTTATAATTAGTATAATTTTTGGGAATATTTTTATTTTAAAAAAAATCCACCGCGGACCATCGGCACCCTGCTTTAGCAGGGGAAGCGGGGGATGATATAGAGTGGGGGGCCGTAGGCCCCACCCCGGATCAAAATTTGTTTTGAAAATAAAATTTTTTAATAATATTTAAATATAAAAAGACATAAAAAAAAATACAAAAAAAAAAAAATGAAAAAAGAACTTAACATTTTTATAAAAAAAAATATTATTTTATTAAATAAAATAATAGGGATCGATATTTTAATAAAATAATCGATATATCGATTTGGGGCTTTAATTAACGGAAAATAACCTATTTCACACCACACCACACCACACCACACCACACCACTCATTTTCACCGTTTCCTTTCATCTTTGTTTCAGTCACAGCGAGCAAATAAATTTTCACTTTCTAAATACATCCATCACCTCTCTCTTCTTCTCCTCAACCCATTTATTTCTCTGACATTCCATGTTACCCATACGATTCATACCAATTTCGCCGAAGAGTAGAGAGGCCGTTTACGGCGATCCACACCTTCTCCGAGGTATGCATTAGCATTCCTGGCAAGAGATAAGTGGTAGTGAGCAGCCAACCCAACTACCACCGTCCCTTAGTCCGCCTTCTACGACACGCAGGACATACGTTGTGGGCAAATTGTTTCTCCCCCGCACATAGGGATATAAGTAGTAAGAATGTCTGTAAGATGTTATATATATATATATATTATATATATATATATATATAAATATATATATTATATATATAATATAATATATATTATATATATATATATATATTATATATATATATATATATATATAATCATATAATATATATATATATATATAAATATAAATATAATATATATATAATATATATATATAGTATATATATATATATAACTATATATATATATATATATTATATATATATATATATATATTATATAAAAATATAATATATATATATATATATATATATATATATTGTGAACGGATAGGGGTGCATGGAATCTATTTTTTATTCTTGGAGGTGCGCCACTAAAAAAAAAAAAGATTAAAACCACTGAACAAGAGTACCGCGAAATTGTTCAAAAGGCACAATATCTTAGAAGCCGATTTAAGAAAGCTTTTGTTTTTCTAGAATCTCGAAATATTAAAAAATATTAAAGGCGAGGAGAGTTAGAGCTTTGTTTATCCGAAGATGTTGCAGTTCTTGTTGAAGATTGTTGTAGGTTGTAGAATTCAGTTTTAGCTACAGTGAAAGCGGAAATTTTCTTCAACCCAAATTTGAAATATAAGTAAGATCTGTGACCTATAACATAACGGATACAAATTTTACAATTGTACTTGTAAATTTGTAACTTGCATCTCCTCCTTATTAGTAACAAACTGAAGTACAAAACTTGCACTACAATTTACAACTCTACTATTTGTAGGCAATGTTCCAATGTTCATTTTTGTTTTCTTGGTCCTGCCCATATATATATAATAATATATAATTATATATATATATATATATATATAAATATTATATATATATATATATATATAATATATTAATATATATATATACTATTATTATATATAATAATATTTATAGTAATGGGGTATATCAGAAAGAATAATAATTGTAATGTCAAAAACTTACTCTTCCAGCAAATAAACAAATTCCTTGCCAGGCCCCCGTGACAAGAAACAAACCATCCACAAACACTTATCAAGAATTCCGAACCTATTACTATATTTAGTGATTCCGACCTCTGTTGGATAGGATATCGGCCTGTGCAGTGTATTTGCCAATTGCATCAAAAACTCAAGACTTGACCAACGTGTCTCCCTGGAATCTTACCTAGTAATATTAATGGTAGAACGGTTCTTTTTTTGTATATGAAAACCAACCAGTCATCAATACTCGTTAGTCAAGTGAATTTAGCTTTACGTATGATCAATGCTTAATCAAAAATAAACCTCTTGATGACCAATATAACCCATTTAACTGAATATTCAATAAATAAGTGAACAAATTATGACTCTCGGAAAACAAGAAGAAAAACCACTGGGATTTTTCAAAAAACTTTAATAATAAAAAAAAATGAAAGATGTTTTACCTGCCCTTTTAAAATAATGAGAAAAGGTTTTACACATCCGGTAATAAAATATAAATAAATATACGAAGATATTTACTTATATACGCATTGCATGTGTAGGACTGCAGTAACTGATATTATCATATACTTTAAAATACTACTGCAATATATATTAGGGAGCATATATATATGCATATGCTATATATACATTTACATGCGCATGAATATATATATACAACCATATATTAACTTACAAAAACATTAACATTAGATTTATATACATACTTGAACATATATATATATATATATATATATATATATATATATATATATATATATATACTATATAATAAATATATATATAATATATATATATATATATATATATAATTATATATATATATATATATATAATACATAAAATATAACCATGCAAGATAGAAAAATTAAAATATATTAATAAAAGTATATAGACTGTAAGATATTAGAAGCAATCTTTGTATTTAGACCGAAAAATTACATAAATCAAACTTTATTGAAAACGTCTGTTTTTAAGTGTGAACAACAGCTGACGACTTTATAACAGTACTTCAATTGTTGAAAGTTTGCTTAATAGTTAATTAAAATTTTTTTTATTGAAGCAATAAAAAACAATGAAACATGTGACAGGACTGTCAATTAAATAAATAATAAATTTACAAACGCTTTATATTTAATATAAAAAATAATGACTTAGAAGTTTGTGAAAAATTATTTGTATTAAATAAAAGCTTACCTGCAGGCGACAAATGGCAACTATATCGGCTGCAACAAATCCTTTACAAATGTATATACGTAGACTACGCACATCGAAAAATTGTGGACACAAGAAATATTATTTAATCACAATTTCATTGATAAATAACAAACCTGATTACATTAACCAATGAAATATAATAGCAATATTACAACTTCGTAAATTTACACTACAATATTAATTTTAAAATAAATAAAAGATTTAATTTCACAATAAATCACCACAAGAATACACTCCTGCAAGCGAAAATACGATCACTAATACATAAACAAATTGATCGAGCAATGATACGAAACATGTAAACTACCAACTAACCACCATCTTTACCAATGCAATAAGAAGCGGAAAAGGTTGTAAAAAATGCTCACCTCATTTTTGATACCAGCTTAAGTACATAGATACTATCGTTAGCCAATTGAGAGAAAAGTAGAAACAGTTAGATGAAGATATATACATTAAAATATGTAAAAACAGTAGAAAATGTATTATATACAACATTGCGAAGGGGAGCGGTTGGCCAATCCTTAAGACTTTCATTATTGTCATAAGAAATTAACATCTTTCGGGCTCATCAGAATAAAAAGGCAACTGTTTGAAGTTTCAGAGCTTCACATTGTCTTAAAAAAAAATATTCATTTATTTTAAATTAAACAAATAAAATTACTTTATAAATACTATATATATATAATATATATACTATATATATTATATATATATACTATAATATATATCTATTTATATATATATAAATATATATATTATATATATATAATATAATATTATTATAATATATTATTAATATATAGTTTATATATATATATATATAATATATATATATTATATATTATATATATATAACTATATAATATAATAACATATAATATATATATATTATATATATATATATATAATATATATTGTGTGTGAATGTATTAATATATATATAATATATATATATATATATATATATATATATATATAGTTATATATAGTATATATAATAAACTTTAGTAGTAAAACCAATTTAATATATATATTATTATATATATATATATAATATATATATATATATTATATATATATATATATATAATATTATATATACTTAACAACGCAGTTACTTTTTTAAATCTCATTACAAAATCAAATTAAATAATAATAATAATAATAACTAATTTAAAGATAAGTAATATAAGAGGATAGGGTTAATAAATAATAAATATAATAATCCAATAATAATAATAATAATAATAATAATAATAATAATAATAATAATAATAATAATAATAATAATAATAATAATAATAATAATAATAATAATAATAATAATAATAATAATAATAATAATAATAATGGAGCAGTTATAGCAATCACCAATGATTTATTTACTTTAAAAGGTATGCTTGTAAAATAAATTCACATTGGCGCTTCCTATAATACTTCATATATTCCTTTGTTAATTATTATACTATATATATACATATTGGTTTGAATGGGCTATCGCGAAGTACATGTTATGTAGTGGGAAGGAAGTCTTTGCAAGAGCAATATGGGAACTTTACTACATGAACATAATATATATAACAAAAAATTTAAATATAATAATAATAATTACACCGTGTATATATAATATACTATTATAATACATTATAATATATAATAATATATTATATATATTTTATATTATGTTTAATATTAGTTATTATGAAGTTCGTTTAGAGTTAGGTTTATATATTATTAAGTATACATAGATTATATATAATATAATATTATAGATTTATATATATTAATATATATATATTATATACTCCCATGTAGAAGGCTTCTCGAGACGTTAGCGTTGTGTCTGTTGGGACTTCAGCATTTTAACTCGCCTTCTGTCTCGTCTAATATACTCTACTAACTACTCTTCTTACACACTCTATCAAGAAAAAAAACACTCTGGGCAAATTTTCTTATGCCATTTTTTCAATTAGTTCATTCCAACCAAAATGCAAACTTCTTCGTATTCTATGTTGATATACTATGCAAGCTTTCTTCCATTGAGGTGCCTCTAAATGAGTCTCGTATCTCCCAGACCTCTCCAGGAATGATCGTTTTTCTTGGCGCATAAGATTCCGTAATGGCCGGGTGAGTCATGGTAATATCTGCAAGCAAAAGTAACAGGCAGAGGGTGCTAGCCTTGTCACCCGTGATAACGCGATGGAAAATGAAATCGAGTTTCATATCGATAATAACCGACTGTCCTTCATCTTAAATATTGCATTTTTATAATTAGGAACAATCAATACCCCACTATAGATTATGGCAGATACTAGCAAATTTATCTGAAGATTCGATGTTCTGCTTGGATATTAATACTGGCCAAAAGAACTAATTTGGATATTTTGCTCCTTCTCAAATGAACTTAATTTTGTTAAACTATCAATTTTTATATAAAATTGAGTGTATTCGATAAGTAAAACTTGATTGTGTCTAAATTCAACATTCTCACTCACCTCATCTGTCGTATATATTATCACTATCACTATATCCATCCTACCTTCGCGGATTCCTTCTCCATTTCTTTACTCATATCCCCTAGCTGTTGTCAACTCATCCGATCTCGACGACAGTCAGGTAATGTTATTAGTATTAAATATTTATTATAATAGAGATTATATCATAAGCTTAAAGCTTAAAGATATAGGGGAGGTTATACCTAATAGTATCAATATCAGCTATACAGTAGACATACGCATATATCAGTTATATAATAATCTTATAAGCCTAAGGTTAGGTTATAATTATGTAGATATATAATATAGCTATAGGTATATTATATTATGAGTTGAGTTAAAGTATATCTATCAATTAAAATAACCCCTACAGTTAATTTCACACTGCTGGAGATTGAAACCTGGGCCTAGCACATGTCGCGTACCAAGTGTGTTTGAACTACGGCTCAATCGAGGACTAAAAGTAAAGCGCAGGTAGTTTAGAGGAACATACTGTTCCTGCTGTAATAAGGATCGCACCCACCCAACAGGACATAACCAGCGCCGCCCCACTCTACCCGTTCAACACTACGGGTATATGCCCGACAAATAATTGAAGGCATCCGTCGTCACACTGAGTGAAATACTTTAGAACCGGGGTAATATATAATGTATGTTGCTTATTAACAAGATGTCTAACAAATTCAACTCGAGTAGTGATAAGTATTCAAAAAGATTAACCCTGACAGTAAGTTCACACTGTTCTTGTGAAATGAATGAAACAAAGCTGCCCTCGGCTAGGCCCATTGGAATTCACAGTCCCAGCAGTGAGTGAATTACTAGTAGGGTATTTGTTAGAATAAAACCAATTAAATCACATCTGCGGATTTGTAAATTTGTACATTGTTTTGGCTATATCTATTCCTTTATATATGATTAACTTACATTTATTTATAATTTATTTAATTAAGTTATGTTAATTTATGTTATGTATGATATATAGATTAATGTGATGTATTAATTAATTGATTATATTATATACTATATAATATATATATATAATTGGGGTAGGTTTAGCTGATATGTAATAGTTGATTAT